>JANFOE010000224.1:527500-676835 GCA_025667525.1 Glebionis coronaria
TAACCTCTTATCAATAGTTAGTGTCCTTTAGTTCTTTTTCCACTTAGATAGAAGTATCAGGCTACAATATTAAATCAATGTTTGTAAGAACTGTTCCAAGAGCTTCTTATGAAAATGAATTTTATCGTTGTTTTTTCTCTTCTCTGTGAACTAAGATTTTTCTGGACTATTCATTTGACAATTCTTCCAGTTTCATTTATTCCTCTCTTCAAGGAAATATGTTTACTATTTTGAATAGTTGGTTTATTGCACAAAAATATACAGAAAAAATCATACATAAGCAGGATTCCATTAATTAAACATTACATTACAAACCGAAAGCATTAAACACACATACTAAAAAACATATACTAAATAAAAGCATAACACCCTATCCTGCATCAACTTAACTAATTGATAATACAAGTACTAATTTCCTCTGTGCTTATATTAAATGACCCGGACAATGTGCTCTTGCTGCTCCTCCCGCAGCGCTTGCTGACTCCCCTCCAAATCCTCGATATGCTTTCTGGCAGCGCGAATGCGCGCTTCTTTCATGGAAGGATCCAAAAAGAGCGTACGCCAACACCTTTCTACTTAGGCATCTTCCATTCCTGAGGCCGGAATTGTCCATAGAGTTGATTGCTCTCCTTGTTCTGCTCTCATATAAATAGCTTGAACCACCTTTCGCCAACCTATTGGGTAGCCGGGAGAGTGAGTTTGTATGTCTTTTCCTGGCTTTCTCACTAGGCAAATTATCAAGTCGAGGCTCATATAACTGCATTTTGATACTCTCACTTTTCCCTTCGTAGAGCAGATCATGAATTGAAAAAGTGATAGCTTATATAACTGCATTTTGATACTTTTTTGAAGACGAGAAAGAGTTAGCAAAAGCACTTTTCATCTTCGTCACTTCGGGGGATGGGGGTGCTACCCTATCTCTCGAGTAATAAGAGTATGTGAAGCCTCCTACTACTAAACAAAATAAGTATACTACTTCGTAAGGTGCCAGCCAGTTAGTTATACCCTTTCAATCAAAAAGTTGAGTAAGTCAGTTTTCTCTTTCGCTTTCAATAAAGAAGTAAGAAAGTTCGACCTTTGTCGGCTAGCTAGGAAGGCTAAAAGCTAAAAGCAAAGTCCCCGTAACTGCCTACGAATGAAGAGCGTTCCATTTCACTCGGGCAACTCCAAGAGAGGCCGATGAAAGAGCCCACCTCGGATACGGAAGGAAGGTATGGAGATGGTGCTACTAGAACCAAGGTGCGTAGACCCAAACCAAAAGCCCTATTATACCACGTCTGCTCTAATTGGATTGAACTTTTATTCCAAAACGGAGAGCACAAGGTTGCTTTGGTTCGTAGCGCAATCAAGCAAGTCGCAAAGAGGTCAGCGATAGGGGAGGTGCTACTAGTTGGCTTGGTTCGTCCTTAATAGCAATATCAGTAGCAAGAAATTTCCTCACTTTAATGAGGAAGAGTGTAAGATTACTGAAGGAGGTCATCAATTTGGAGAGTTTTCTTTTACATGAAAACATCCGACCTATACTATAAGTCGTCCGCCTACCTTTCTGATCTCCTTTCCTTGTAGAGCAATATCTTTCCCTATTAGGTCTTCCTTTTAGCCTAGCTAGTTTAGATTCCCTCTTCCTTAACAGAAGAGTTATATCTCCCTCAATTGCTATCTGTGTGCGATATACCTTCAATTCTACTAGTGCTATAATACCTCTCTATTTAGTTTGTGAGGGATATACTAAGATCATTCAAGCTATAAGAAATAGGATCTTTCATGCAAAAGCGCTTCTGTAGAAGAGGGCTTATGATCGATTGTAGAAAGCCGAACTCCCACAGCCAGTAAAGTGAGACTGATTGTTATCAACTGGATTCTGTAGCTGCTACCTTCTTTTTCAGTATATGGTCGTGACTCCACTTTAGTAGAAGGTCTACCTCCGGATCTGTTATTGTCCATGCCCTAGCCGTTGCTTCTGCTGGATCAATGGGATCCCAATCTTTCTTTCCTAGGTATACTAGCCCTATTCAGTAACTGAAGCTACTTGTTCTCTTTCACTACACCAAACCCAAACGCATACAGTTGATTCCACAGGTACCATGGGTTATCCTATCAGCTTTACTTTTCATTGCTTTAGGAGTGACACATTTCATGTCATAGCCTGCTAGAGTGAGGAACCGCCGAGCAGATCTCCCTATGAGTATAGTATAGCTCGAGACATTCAGTGTTTGATTGGGTCACATCTTGTCACAATATGAACTGTGAAGGACATGAAGTAGTGACGCAACTTCTGAGTAACAAAGACTAATGTGAGGCAGTGCCCTTCCACAACTGAGTACCCTGTCCCCGGACCTGTGATCACTCGGATCAAGTAGTATACTAGGCATTCCTTCCTTTCGCAATGCCCCACCAGAAGTCGAAGTGAGATAAAGCTGCAAGGGATTGGCTGAATATTGATCCAGTTTAGGCAGCTTTCAGTCTCTATAAACTTGATGGAATATCTCTGAGACAAGGAAAAAGACTTGCATCAATCAATGGCATAAAGGAGTTGAATCAGGAACAGAAAGACTTTCAAAGCCAAAGCAAAGGCATTAATTTAGCATGAGTTTACGCTGCAAAGACGATTCGTGTTATCTCTTTCTCTTCTTTAACTAGTTACATGAATAATTGGGCTAGTTTACTAAGCTTTCAGTCAACATAAACTTCATTCAATATTGATTACGCTCCTTCTCCTACTGCTTCTCCTTATACCCACTAATGTTATTCTTCGTCCTACCTTGACTATTGGGAAATTTCCATTCGAGAAAGAGATGTACGAATAAAGGAGCGAAGCTGACTCGACCGGACGGTAGAGGTTGTTTAAGAATCGAGATAGGCATCGTGAAAGAAAGAACTTCGCTAGCTTACCCCACGTAGAAGTCCTAGTAAATACATGTGCTTTAAAGAATAGGGCCTTTTAGGATATGATTACAATGATTCTGTTGTCATTGATCAAGAAGGAAATCAAAAAGGAAGTCGATTTTTTGGTGCGATTGCCGGGGAATTGAGACAGTTTAATTTGACTAAAAGACTTTCATTAGCTCCTTAGGTATTATAAGATGAGACCATGAATCGAAGCAGATCGAAACATTCAGCTGTCGAGGACACACTTTGCCGGAACGTCGACCGCAAACGAAGGATAGTCAGGCCCCAGTTCCCAGGGTTAGGGTATTCCCTATTATGTTATGAGCCTACTCAGATCAGAACTAGTTTATTCACTTTCGCCTATCGGTCGGCCGGCTTTAAGAAACCTTCGCATTTCCTGCTGAGATCCCAAGTCTCCAAGTAGGCCCTCTTAGCCACCCACGACCTTGGCTTTTTAGAGAATCCCGCTCCTGTCTCGTACGACTTGTAGCTCGGCAGTCCACCGGGTGGGTTTTTTTTATCCTTCCAGTTTCGAGTGTATTCTTGGATAGTTATAGCGGCCCATGGGCGCGAGATGTACCTTGTGGGGGGGCGGCGGTCCCATGGACATAGTCCTTTCAAGCAGTGGTTGTTTAGTCCATGGTCCATTGGATGGTCGGTGCAAGGCAAGAAATTATAACACATTGATTCCGCTCGTTCCCGTCCTTCGCTTCAGGGCCTGTCCCTCGGTGTGGTCTGTACTCCATACTGTCGGGCAGCGAAGCTTACACTTTTTCACTAATTATGACGGTTCGCAAGGGCCTCTTTCCTCCTCCCTTTTCTGCTCACTCGTAGGGGTCCGGACCCCACAAAGGGGGAGGGAGTCGACTGAACATCTCATCCATTGGCGTAAATTTCGCCCGCATCCAATCCCCAATTCTTGTTCACCCCTGATGATCGTGTTGGTTGAATTGTGACCTCGTACAATCATGTCGGGTGAGCAACAGCCGCTTCGTCACAGTACTTACTTATGGGCTAACAGGTCACACTTTGGCCAAGTATCCTACAAAGAGACTCCCGAGAGCCAGAAGTATTAAAGGAATGGCCATAGGAATGGGCGCATCATGACCTCGTAAGATGTCTCGCCCGAATGAATTAGTTGGTCCTAGAAATGTTAGAAAAAGTGAACGAAAAGAGTAATAAGAAGTGAAAAGGAAAGAGACACTTCCCAACCAGAAAGCAAAGTTCCCACTGATGGTATACTTAGTGTAAGTGAGCTCTAAGATCACATCTTTGGAATAAAATCCAGTTGGAAAAGGAAATCCAATTAGAGATAAGCTGCCCATGGGCATCATGGCATAGGTAAAAGGGAATGAGGAGGCAAGCCCCCCCCCCCCCCCCCCCCCCATCTTCTGCATATCTTGTTCATCCGACATGGCATGAATCACCGAACTTGCACACAGGAATAGTAATGCTTTGAAAAAGGCGTGATTCATTAAGTGAAAGACGCTAACCGAATAGTTAGAGATGCCGCAAGCAAAGATCATATAGCCTAACTGACTGCAAGTTGAATAAGCTATGACCCTCTTTAGATCATTCTGTAATATTCCAGTGGTTGCCGCAAGGAATGACGTTATAGCTCCTGCAAAAGTAATAACAATCAAAGCCGTAGGTGGGTATTCAAATAAAGGGGACCTTGCTATCATGAAAACGACAGCTGTTACCATAGTAGCTGCATGAATCAAAGCGGATACTAGAGTGGGACCCTCCATAGCATCGGGTGACCAAGTATGCGATCCTATCTGTGCAGATTTCCCAACAGCACCAATAAGAAGTAAAATACAAATAAGAGTTATGGCATTCAATCTCATATTGCGAGAAATACAAGATTTTCTGGGGACACTAGCACAAGCAAAAATGGTGGAAAAGTCTACTGTTTGAAAGAGAGTAAAACAACCCGAAATCCCAGGAGCTAATCCAAAATCACCTACTCGATTGACAAGCATAGCTTTTATAGCTGCTTTATCTATATCATGTTGATGACTTGTAGAAAGTGTTCCTTCTACAAGTAGAAATGATATATTTGGTTTTCGTCCATTAATTATCTCATAAGGAATAACATGCAGGAAGGAAAAAGATGGCATCAGCCCAAAGGAATAACGGTGCACTAGAGGAGAGAAGCATCGTCCGAGCTGCTTCAACTAACGTACGATTCCTCCGTTCCACAACTCCATTCTGCTCTGGAGTTCTTACAGCCGAAGTTTGATGAGAGATCCCAACTTCGTCAAAGTAAGCTTTCAGGTGCTGATTGGTGAATTCTGTGCCGTTATCCGTTCTCACAATAATGACAGGGGCTTGCAGCAGTACTGATGTTTTCTTTAAGAAGTTAATAATTACATCAGGGGCTTCATCTTTTGAAGAAAGAAAATGAACCCATGTGTAACGAGAATAATCATCCACAATTACTAGGACATACCGCTTTCCATTAATGCTTTTGATTCTCATTGGGCCACACAAATCCATATGTAAGAGATGTAACCTATTCGTTGAGTTAGGAACAGGTTTGGGTTTGTGAGGTGATAGGTGTGTAAACACCCATCCTTTCTACCACTTAATTACAATAATAACCAGACCAAAACGTGTATTTTATGTCTTTTATGTCGGAATTATGCGTGGTTTGTGTTTTTGTTGTGATTTAGGACGAAAAGGTGAAAAGTGGAGAAAACACGGGAATTCACGGGCATTTACGGACTTTTATTGAAGAAAAAGATAAAAGACGAAGTCAAGAAGTCAAGAGTGCAAAAAGAACGGAAGTCCAAGACCAATTCTGAAGAATTATCGAAGAAAAAGTCAAAAGACGGAAGTTTATCAAAAGCCGAAGAATTCAAGAATATTTTATTGAAGAATTTAAAGACGAGTTCAAAGAAATCCCGAAGCCAAAAGTCCTTTAAGTCCAAGTTTAAAGAAGATTAGAAGAAAAGGACTAAGCATGCAATTAATGAAGATTAAAGAAAGAAAGACTTAAGCTTGTAATTAAGAGAAAAGGAAAGAGGGGAGGAAGCTTCCTAATCCTCCCCTATATATAGTTAGGACTAGATTAATTATTTTCTTGTTGGCTAAGTGTGACAATTAGTCTTCCACTTTTAATTACCTTGTCATTTAAATACTTGTCAATTTAATTACCTTGTCTTGCACCTTAAATTCATTTAATTTCAAGTAAGTTTCCATTTAAATTCTTGTCAATCTTTACTTTATCTTGTTAATCTCTCATCTACCTTTCTAAATCATGTTTATGTTTGTGTTCATGTTCATGCTTTTATTTTGATCAAGTGGGTTTTTTATTATTGTGGTTAAAGTTGTTAGATTTCTTGTTATTGATTGTTTGTTTATGATTAATTGATGTTTTGTTACTAGTTTGATTGAATCGTTAGTTTGATTTTATTTAATCTGTGGTATATTCCTTGTTCCTGTGATCCCTTGTTCTTCGGGGGAGTTTGTTTGTGTTTCTGATCTTTCCAGATGAAATCTTCCGAGCCAAGAGTTCTTTCATTCGGAACTTCAAAGTTCAGGATCAAGGGCTTCATCCGGAACATTCAAAGTTCCGAACGAAGGACAACTTCCGACTCAAGCATTACTCATTCGGAAGTCTCAAACTTCCGAACGAAGGGAAAGTTCCGGATCAGCAAGTGCTCATTCGGAAGTCTCAGAAGTTCCGGATCAAGAAGGTTCACTCGGAACTTTAAAAGTTCCGAGTCAAGCTAAAACTTCCGAACGAACTTCCGAACGAAGTTCCGAACGAAAGTTCCGGACGAACTTCTGAACGAAGTTCCGAACGAAACTTCCGAACGAAACTTCCGAACGAAGTTCCGAACGAAGGATAAGTTCCGAATCAGACGAAACTTCCGAACCAAGTTCCGACTCAAGCTTATTCATCCGGAAGTCTTCCGAACGAAAGTTCCGGATCAAGACTTCCGTATCAAGGAGTTCCGACTCAAGAGCTAGGTTCATTCGGAACTTAAAACTTTCGAATCAAGGATTTTTGTCAAGTTCTTCTTAGTGTTCCTTTTTAATTTTCTGCCTTTCATTCTCAATCTTTATTTTTCCCGCCTTTTTATTTAACTGCACTTTAAAATTATTTGTCTTAGCTTTATTTTAGACTTGCCTTAGTTTAAGTTTTAGTTGCGTTTTAAGATTGCCTTAGGTAGATTTAAGTATGCGTTATTTACTTTAGTGCCTTTTAGTTTTAGTCACGCTTTTAAATACTTGCACTTTATTTTAATTAGACTTAGATTTACTTTAGCGCACTTTCACTTTAAAAGTTTTGCACTTTTATTTAAAAACAACCAAAAATATTTGTTTCACCAAAGAACGACTGAGTCACATAGAAAATCTAGATCAATTCGTTAAGATACCGAGAACAACAATAGAACCTAGCAAAAACCAAACATTAAAATGGCGCCGCTGCCGGCTCTTTTCGTAAAGATTAACGGTTTTCTGTGAGAGACGCGTTGCTTTTTGGGATCCGTTCACTTGTGAGCGTTATTTTTCTTGCATAAAAAATTCAAAAAATTATAAAAATTTAAAATTGCTAAAAATACATAAAAATTAAAATTTTCAAAAATCCAAAAAGATTTTATCTTTATTGTGTATATATATTGTTTTTGTGTTTGGTTTCTTTTTCTTTTGTCTTTGTAGGTGCATGCGTACTAGATCTTCTAATTATCAAGAGCCCGAGCCTCAAGAAGATTTAGCTATGTCTGGTGTTAACAACAATAATCCACCGCACCCCAATAATAACAACAATGTTCTTCCACAACCCGATCTTCGGACAATGGAGGAGCTTTGTCAACCAACAATGTTTGGACGAGGAAGACCGATTACGCCGATGCAAATCACCGCTCCTGAGTTTTCGTTGAAGCACCACATGATTCAGCAAGTACAAACAAACCCATTCCGTGGATTTCCTGATGATGATGCCAACAAACACCTCGACAAGTTCATTACAATCACCCAAGGCATGAAGTTGGCTGGTGCCACAATGGATGAACTTCGCCTACAACTCTTTCTACACACTTTATTACATCATTCCGAGAAATGGTTTGATCGTCTCCCGAAGAATTCTATTCACACTTGGGATGACATGAGTCAACGCTTTTTGTCGCGCTACTTTCCACCATCCATGGTCACGAGCCTTCGCAATCAAATCAGCGGTTTCATGCAAGACCCTGATGAATCTCTTTTTGATGCTTGGGAGAGATATAATGTCTTGATCGATAGATGTCCAAACCACAACATGCTCCCTGTGACCTTAATCGATACTTTCTACAACGGTTTGACTTTTCGAGATCGTGATACGATTAATGCAGCCGCCGGTGGCACATTCATGAAAAGGAGACCCGAGGAGTGTAGAGAGTTAATTGAGAACATGACTACTCACCACAAAAACTGGGGTTCCTCTGCTTCTTCAAGGAACAATCCGAGAGTCGATGTTTCTTCCACCTCAGCAAACCCTGAGATGACCGAACTCACCCGCATGATGACCGAAATGAGCAAAATTATTACGCTTCTAGCTTCAAACCAACAACAACAACAAGTTAAGGCGGTTGCTAATCCTTGTGAAACATGTGGCGGTCCTCACTCATACACCGATTGTCCTTCGACACAAGGAAATCCGGAAAATGTGTATGCGGCTTACGGTAATTATTCACCGGAAAATTACCAAGCTCGACAACAAGGGGATAGAAATATGCTGAGTTACCGATCTAACAACTACCTTTCACCCGGTTTTTCTCCTCAAAACCAAAATCCCGCCAACAACTGCAATAGGAGCAACCAAATCCCACCAAGAGCTTCTAATCCTTATCACCCACCTGCTCAACAAACCCCACCCATTAACCCCGATGTTGAGGCTACAATGAGAACCCAAGGTGAGCAAATCAAGAATCTGCAAAGCCAAATTATCAATCTTAGAGGAGATATCACGAAGCAAGGAAATGAGATCAGAACTGAGGTTCATGATAATATTCAATCCTCCTTCAGCACTCAAACAGCTGAATTAAAAAATCTGTTGGCTAGTTTCCTGCCCGCCGCCCAACCTTCTTCTTCGGGTTCTCTACCTTCAAACACCGTCACTAATCCGCGAGCCAATGTGAGTGCTATTACTACTCGTAGTGGAGTCACCATCGTAGGACCACCAATCCCGCCCCCATCATCTACACCTCCTCCACCACCATGTATCCCTACTCCTCCTACACCTAGTATTAGTACACCATTACCGTCTCCGCCTCGTCATGACGATGTATCTCGGAAGGATCCTTCAACATCTCAACCTTTACCAACTACACCTTCACCTTCCGCCTATAAACCCAAAATCCCATACCCTTCTCGCTTAGGCAAGACCAACGATCTAACAAAGGAGGACTCTCAAGTGACAAAATATATCAATATGATTTCTCAAATGGGCTTCAACATTAGTTTTCTTGAAGCACTTGTCCACATGCCCAAATTTGTTAAAGCATTTAAGGAATTGCTTAACAAGAAGGAGAAGCTGATTGAACTCGCCAACACACGCTTAAATGAAAACTACTCTGCATTTATTCTTAAAGAACTTCCGGAAAAGCTTGGAGATCCCGGTCGTTTTGTGTTGCCTTGCGTGTTCAACAAAACTGAAGAATTTACTACCCTTGCTGATCTCGGGGCTAGTATTAATCTTATGCCTTTGAGTGTTTGGAAAACACTATCATTACCCGACCTTACTCCAACAAAGATGACTCTTGAACTTGCAAACCGCACTCTCGCTTACCCTGTTGGTATAGCTGAAGACGTGTTCATTAGAGTTGGCGCATTTACTTTCCCGGTCGATTTTGTCGTAGTTGATTATGAAATGGACCCTCGTATTCCTTTAATACTTGGTCGGCCATTCTTGAGAACCGGACGTGCTTCAGTGGATGTTGCCGAAGGTGAGTTAATCTTAAGAGTCGGGAATGACTCACAAATTTTCAAAATGGGGAAGCTTACAGGCAAATACTATGGACGAGAATCAGTGAATATGATTAATGTGCTCGATGACTTTACCGTCTATGACAATCCTCTATTCGATTCTTCCGTCGATAATCCACTCTTTGACGATGATGTGGATGATTCTCGGTCCACTTTGGAACCTTCTCCCATTTATGATTCTCCACCGGTCTTTGATGCTTATGATGATGATGATTCTAGCTCAGATTCGGATGATTTTGATGATTGTACTTCTGAGTATCCCGAGCTGCCCACTTTCGATGATTTTGATGAGGCCGATACTCTTTCGAGCGATTCTTCACATGATGAAGATCCTCCGCCATCACTCGATCCTACTTTGGACGATTACTCATTTGAGGAAGACTTCTCTGAATTTCTCAACACTTACTTCCCTCATGAGAGTGATGCTCCTCCTTATGACTTTGAAGATTATCGTCTTGATCTTACTTTGGATTTGAAGAACATTCTGTCAAAGGAGAAGAAACCGGTCGACACCAATATCCGTTGCACATATGATTTGACACCTCTTTGTCCCCATTCTGAGGACGAGGTTGTGCTTCTTTGTGGATCTTCTTCACACTCGGCTGAGCCTGAGTGCTATTTTCCCCTAAAGGAAAAGGTGTTCGACCCCGATATTGAAATTTTTAAGCCATCTCAGTATCCACCTGATGAAATAAAAGGACAAATCTTTGGAAATATTGAAGACATGCTTGCACCTCACCATACTTGCTTCCACCGTGCTCCATCACTGCTTAAGGGAACCTTGCCTACTCTTCTTTGGCTTTCCTTGTTCGCCTTAAGCTTGTGTTATTTGCTCGATGAAAACTACGTCTTTGATCCTGGTGGATATGTTTCATGCTTCTTCCGTTGATGCTCAAGGTCGAGTCAGGCTCACGACTCGGTTAACAAAAATCAAGCGCTTCTTGGGAGGCAACCCATGCATCTACCTTTTCGCTTTCTTTATCCTAAGTGTAGGGGAGACCCTTTGGTTTGCTATTTCCTCTCCTCACTTCTTAATCAGGGATTCGAGCTTCAATGATCCACTCTTGATGATTCTTGACGACCCGTGATTCCGTGTCCACTTCTTCCCGGTTCTATCCTAAACTCTTTTCGATTCACTATTTTATATTTTCTCAATATTAAAATAGGAATCTCTTTAGTTGTCTTTTCCTTAGCGAGATTTAAACAAAGTGCACAATGTCCTAAGTGTAGGGGAGTTTACTCCCACATGCTTAAACATTGAGGACAATGTTTATATTAAGTGTAGGGGGGACTTCTATCGAAGTTAAGTGGTCTTTTCCTTGTATTTGTCCTCATTTTAACCGGAAAATCAATTTTTCGACATTTTTCAAAATTTTTGATCTATTTTGGCCTATTAGTTTTTACCTTTGTATAGTTATTTTCTTTCTTTGCTAGAATAAATGTTTAATAAGTGGTTTTAATTTTCAAACGTTGTGAATCTTTTGACTCAATCCGAGTTTACTTACCTAAGTTACTCTAGCTAGTATCCTTAACGTGTTTAAGTCAAGTTTTGCTAGGCTTTTATATAGGGAGCTATAAAACGCGAAAGTCTTAACTCTCACGGGTTAAGAACAAGAACTTTTTGCAAGTTCCTATAATTGATCCTAGAGAGTCGTTTATCAAGGGAACTTTAAAATACGATTTCTAAACTTGAAAAAGTATAAGAATTTGCAAGATCCTATAGGCGACTCGAAAACCCAAAACTTTGATTTAATAGGCTAAGCATCCACGAGTCTCATTACTTGAGATTTTAAACTGTGGAGAACGAGAGATGATAGAGCCAGTTATAAGTTCGGTATTCTTTCGGGAATTTATGTGAGTTAATTATAAGCCTATTCTCCCATCGCTTGCTAATAATTTATCTGCTAATAAATAAGGTTGTACGATTTGAAAAGTTACTTAGCTTCTAGCCCAAGATCGTTTAAAAGTTGCTCGGTATGGATTAGAGTTCATAGCCAAGGCATAACTTATTGAAGCGGGATACGAAGATTGGCGAGTCCGAAAAGGCCCTAACAAGGCATGAGGGCTATATTTTGTTGCTAAAGATCCAAAGTGATGTGAAGAATCATTTATCGAAAATCAATATGAAGGATCGAGACACACGACGAAAAGCAAATACTCCCCAAAAGTCATGGAGAAGTGTATCCGAAAAGACCCTAACAAGGTATGAGGATAAATAGATCCAAGTCAATAAAAGGAGGCGGATCGTTGTATATCAAAGTCCAAAATAAAGATTGGAGAAAAATGAAGAAGTCGTGGTCCAAGTATGTATCTCTCAAAACTTCAAGTAAAGAAATTCCTATATGAAGAGAAGACCATAATTTCATGAACGTCTCTCAAGGTTTGAAGTATGAAGTCGCTGCCAAATATCGGTCCGAGAAAGGTCTCAAATCGCGAAACGAGTTATGCCAAGATATGAACTTTATGAGGTCCCGAGAAGCAGTTTTAAAAGATTTTGTCCTTTAGCTAACTATTGATTAAATCGTTCACTTTATTTTCAGACTTAATAACTATCTAAATAAGTCAAAAATGCATCCTCGTGATCATTCAAGACAATAATAAAATATAAGAGATACACCTAGGAATAAGGGAGTCTAAGTGAGTAATTGGCCCACATGAGTTCGTGATAGTTTACTAACTTATAATAACAATGATCTCGTTTTTAAGCTTGGTTTGGAGAAAGTGAAAACTTGAGGATGATGATTATTCATAACATTTCCAAAACCCAAGGTATGCTTTAGATTTCTTTATATTGTATGTTTTTAATTTTCTATCTCTTTAATAAAGGCCAACGTGGATTAATTATGATGAAAAGTGTAATCTTGCTTTGTAACTAATGCATTGCATGAGGACATTGCAATGGTCAAGTGTAGTGGATTTGATAGGTGTGTAAACACCCATCCTTTCTACCACTTAATTACAATAATAACCGGACCAAAACGTGTATTTTATGTCTTTTATGTTGGAATTATGCGTGGTTTGTGTTTTTGTTGTGATTTAGGACGAAAAGGTGAAAAGTGGAGAAAACACGAGAATTCACGGGCATTTACGGACTTTTATTGAAGAAAAAGATAAAAGACGAAGTCAAGAAGTCAAGAGTGCAAAAAGAACGGAAGTCCAAGACCAATTCTGAAGAATTATCGAAGAAAAAGTCAAAAGACGGAAGTTTATCAAAAGCCGAAGAATTCAAGTCTATTTTATTGAAGAATTTAAAGACGAGTTCAAAGAAATCCCGAAGCCAAAAGTCCTTTAAGTCCAAGTTTAAAGAAGATTAGAAGAAAAGGACTAAGCATGCAATTAATGAAGATTAAAAAAAGAAGGACTTAAGCTTGTAATTAAGAGAAAAGGAAAGAGGGGAGGAAGCTTCCTAATCCTCCCCTATATATAGTTAGGACTAGATTAATTATTTTCTTGTTGGCTAAGTGTGACAATTAGTCTTCCACTTTTAATTACCTTGTCATTTAAATACTTGTCAATTTAATTACCTTGTCTTGCACCTTAAATTCATTTAATTTCAAGTAAGTTTCCATTTAAATTCTTGTCAATCTTTACTTTATCTTGTTAATCTCTCATCTACCTTTCTAAATCATGTTTATGTTTGTGTTCATGTTCATGCTTTTATTTTGATCAAGTGGGTTTTTGATTATTGTGGTTAAAGTTGTTAGATTTCTTGTTATTGATTGTTTGTTTATGATTAATTGATGTTTTGTTACTAGTTTGATTGAATCGTTAGTTTGATTTTGTTTAATCTGTGGTATCTTCCTTGTTCCTGTGATCCCTTGTTCTTCGGGGGAGTTTGTTTGTGTTTCTGATCTTTCCAGGTGAAATCTTCCGAGCCAAGAGTTCTTTCATTCGGAACTTCAAAGTTCAGGATCAAGGGCTTCATCCGGAACATTCAAAGTTCCGAACGAAGGACAACTTCCGACTCAAGCATTACTCATTCGGAAGTCTCAAACTTCCGAACGAAGGGAAAGTTCCGGATCAGCAAGTGCTCATTCGGAAGTCTCAGAAGTTCCGGATCAAGAAGGTTCACTCGGAACTTTAAAAGTTCCGAGTCAAGCTAAAACTTCCGAACGAACTTCCGAACGAAGTTCCGGACGAACTTCCGAACGAAGTTCCGAACAAAACTTCCGAACGAAACTTCCGAACGAAGTTCCGAACGAAGGATAAGTTCCGAATCAGACGAAACTTCCGAACCAAGTTCCGACTCAAGCTTATTCATCCGGAAGTCTTCCGAACGAAAGTTCCGGATCAAGACTTCCGTATCAAGGAGTTCCGACTCAAGAGCTAGGTTCATTCGGAACTTAAAACTTCCGAATCAAGGATTTTTGCCAGGTTCTTCTTAGTGTTCCTTTTTAATTTTCTTCCTTTCATTCTCAATCTTTATTTTTCTCGCCTTTTTATTTAACTGCACTTTAAAATTATTTGTCTTAGCTTTATTTTAGACTTGCCTTAGTTTAAGTTTTAGTTGCGTTTTAAGATTGCCTCAGATAGATTTAAGTTTGCGTTATTTACTTTAGTGCCTTTTAGTTTTAGTCACGCTTTTAAATACTTGCACTTTATTTTAATTAGACTTAGATTTACTTTAATGCACTTTCACTTTAAAAGTTTTGCACTTTTATTTAAAAACAACCAAAAATATTTGTTTCACCAAAGAACGACTGATTCACATAGAGAATCTAGATCAATTCGTTAAGATACCGAGAACAACAATAGAACCTAGCAAAAACCAAACATTATGAGGCTTCTTCTTACTTTTACCTTTCTCACAGAAAGGACAAAGATGGTCTTTTGTATATTTAAACTTTGGAAGACCGGTAACGAGATCATCTTTCGCAAGTTGGGTGATGGCATCGAAATTGAGATGAGATAACCTTTGATGCCATAACCATGACTTTGTTGAAGTGGCCGGGGCCATGAGACAAATTGGAGAAGCAACAAAACTTTGAAAAAGATCAATGGTGTAAAGGTTTGTGGTACGATTTCCTTTAAACCAATCAATTCCTTCAAGATCCCTAACAAAGCATGTATGACTTCTAAAGGCTACCTCCAAATCTGAATCATAGAACTGTCCAACCGAGAACAAGTTGTGTCCCAAGCCGTCAACAAAAGAGACTCTGGTGATGATTATATTTCCCCAATAAAGATCACCATAACCTAGAATTGTAGCAACATGATCATTTCTAAATCTAACAGTTCCCATAAAAAGCCATACAAAGTTCTTGAGAAAGCTTCGATTCCCAGTCATATGTTTGGAACAGCCCGAGTCCACGCACCAGAGACAAATTTCAACAGCCTGCCAATGGTAAGAGAAGAAAATATTTTGGCAACCGATGAAATAGGTTCCTGTAGGGTTAGATGATAATTAAGCCTTATCACATACCGACATTTCACTGTCAGTATAAGATCTACTAGTGTCGATAATTTTTCCACTACAGTCAAAATTTCTAACAGTAGGCAACCATTTAGAGGTGAATCTAGGGCTACTAGGCTTAGCAAGACTTTCTGTGGACCCTACGTGCATACTTTTTGGAACATACACCTTAGCCTGAGGAGTACTATGTTTTTCACTAATTGACAGCTTGTCAATTCGAGTGTAACCACCATAATTCAACCCATTCATAGTCAAGCCACAAGCATTATGACAAAAAGTAAAGAAGCATTTATTACATTTAGCACAAATAACTTCAGATTTTTCATTCTAAATAGCAAGCTTAAAGTCATTACATTCAGATGAATTAAGATGCTGATTATGATTGAAAAGCGGTAAATTCCTAGGGTGTTCTTCTACTTCCAAATTATTGATCTTAGGGCGACTACTTCTAGAGGCAAAAGGGACCTTATCATTCCTCGTATTGCTCGTAGGCTGTGGCCTTCTGCTCTTAGTGTAGTTGTTTATTCCTGTAGAAGAAGACACGCGTCTATTAGAATTAGCACTTTTTAAATCAATGACTTGTGGTTGAGATATAGTGGTCCGTTTTGTCCTAACGCTTGCTTTACGTTGTTTGCTAGGCACAGAGGAAGAACTAACACGAAACATTCCTAGGGCAATCAAATCAGTTTTCGTTCCAGCAACCTTGGGAAAAGGTGTTACAGCAATACGAGTGGGTCCCGAGGTTGCTGGTGTCTGAATCATAGCATCCATAATCGTACTAGGCTCATAAGTCTTATCTCTTAATAAGGCTTTTAACTTAAAGTTCTCACAGATTTTATCAGTAAGTTTCTGGTAGATAGACTTACTTTGTTCAACATGCCGCTTATATGAAACAACAACAAATTCTAAATCTGCAATCTTAGCCTTAAGCTTCTGAACATTTCCATCACTAGCATTATCTAACCCTGAAGAGGCCAAATTCTTTTCCTTAACCCATCCTAACTGAGCCTGCAACCATGCGATAGTTTGTTGCATTTCATTGTAGGCTTTATCATACGAAATTTTGTCATATTTGCATTCATCACATTTTTTGACAAACTTATTCTATAGATCGGTAAATTCTTTGTCCTTTTTAATGACAACAGATTCCATTTTCTCTTTCGTACGTTCAAGCTCAGTTTGGAGGGTTTCTTGATTCGACACAGAGGTATCTAACTCAACGGGGCTACTATCAACATTATCACGAGCTTTAGAGAGGCGTTCAAGATCATTTTCTAGAACTTTGATTTTATCAAGAGATTCATCAGCCTCCTTCGCCAAAGATTTAAAGTCTTCAACAAAGTTGGCTAATTCTTTTTAAAAAGCGTTATCCAAATTGCTTATCCGAGCATCAACTTGATTAATAATCCGATTAATAACGTTTTGAAGAATTTTCTGGACCTCAATCTGAACTGGTGATGTAAAATTTCCTCCAGTGATTTTGGAATTAACAACACGTTTAAGTATGACAAAGTTATCTTTTAGCTCGTTTAGAAATCGGCGTATGACACTCGGTTTAGGAGGGTCAACAGAAAATTCCTCACTTGGTAGCAAAAGCATTTCAGTACTCGTTTTAGACCGAACAAAAACTGTTGGAGGGTTAACTTTCGGAAAATAATTGGGTGTGACTTCTTTATTAAGCTTTTGGATTCTTAAACGACTCTCTTCGGCCAGTTCAAGAGTTTCTTCCGAATCAGGCACACTAGGAGGATCATGCTCATCAGACAAGAGCACACTACCATTATATAGAGTTTGATTAGTGGCTTGAATTTGCTTAAGATATCCGGGATTAGGAGGAACAGGACAACCTAAAGCCAATTTGTATCGAGTGTAGTTTATCTCATTCACTTTTGGTGCAAGCATATTTATCATATGCATAGTTTGGCCACGTTTTACCAACAGGTTGTCTAATTCCCTAATCCTATCCTGAGCTTTGCAAAAATCCTCAAGAAGCCCATCTTCTCGAATTTTGAAATCATGTTTCAGCTTTTTTTTGTTCTTCTTTTAATTCCAAAATAATAGATTTTTCGGTTGAGAGCTGTTTATTAAGAGAGGTGATTTCATCATTCAATTCGCTTATCTTTTTATCACTACTTAAGTGTAAGGCATTTAATTTCTTAGTTGTGCATTTTTCTTGATAAACCGATGTAGCATGAGCTTGTTCAAGTTCTTTAATTTTAGCCTGGTGAATTTCAAAACTTTTCTCCCGTTCCTTATATCCTGCAAGCTCAATGGTCAATTTGGCATTAGTTTCTCTAAACTTATTATTAACCACCGTAGCATGGTCTACATCCTTAGCAAGCTTATCAAATAAAGATTTATAATACGTATGGGTCGCATCAGGAAGGGTTGTAGGCTGGGCAACTTGATCTACACTAAGGTCCGCACTGGGCTCATTCGAAATAATATTAGTTATTCGTTTGATCCCCGTGTGTCTCATTGTAGGGCTCAAGCATCTCAGTATACTCCTCCTCCTGATTAGACGTACTATATATATCATTATCATTGAAACATGGGTGTACCTCAGAGGGATTGTCTGAATAATAGACGGGAGAGATGTCATCATGCATTCTTGAGGTAGATGATTGCTATAAGTTTGCCATCAAGATGTAGTTAGCATTCACTTCTTCTTCCTCGTCGTATTCTGCTGCAGAAGCCATAAGATCTAATTCCTCAGCTTGAAGTGGAATCCATGCCTCTTCCTTTTGTGCTATAAGAAGCTGAGTCTGAAGATAAGCAGCATCCCTCTTCTTTTTAGTTGTGCAATCTCGAGCATAATGACCAAATCCCCTGCAGTTATAGCACTGAACCTGACGATTGTTGTTTCCATTTCCCGTACTAGTATTCTCAGCTCTTGCAGCCACAATATTTCCCATCTAATTACTAACCGCTGGCACAAAAATTAACCCATTCTGATTACCCACATTCGGAACTCGGATTCTGACCACGATTTTATCCATACTGATTTCCTGCATTCCCAATTGACTGCCCAACATTCTGACCATATTGTTGAAACTGTGTCCCCGTGTTCCCAGCAACTACCAATTGGCGATCTTGATTCGCATTTATGAAAGGTTGAGAAATCTGCCTATTTCTAGTGTTCGAGGAGATTCTCTGATTGTTGTTGGTGGGGTTAATGGTAAATATTAATACCTTTGAAAGAAGTGCAAGACCAGTATTAATCTCATGCGTAGGATTGGTGATGTCATCAAAACAGGCAATGGGTTGTTGTAAGTAGTTCACAGCAGCAGGAAGTTGATATCCATAAGGGGTGAGTTATTTTTGTTGTTGTGGCATGAAGTTACTTGATGAGGGTTGATGGTATGGTACCATGGGATATGACATAGATGACGAAGAGTTTGCCATAAAAGCCAATGGATCTTGTGTCTTGGCACGTCTTTCATCCGTAACTTCGTTAACTTCATCTTGATTCATTTTCAAATAGTCATATACTTGACTGTAGTTAATAAGTGTGAAAACACTTATGCTTTTACCATTTATTTCTAATAATAACAAGACCAAAATGTGTATTTTATGTCGTAAAAGTCGGAATTATGCGTGGTTTGTGTTTTATTGTGTTTTAGGACGAAAAGATGAAAAAGGAAGAAAACACGGGCTTTCACGGGCTTTTATCGAAGAAAACGAGAAAAGACGAAGTCAAAAGATCAAGAGTGCAAAAAGAACGGAAGTCCAAGACCTATTCTGAAGATTTATCGAAGAAAAAGTCTAAAGACGGAAGTTTAATGAAGTCGAAGAACTCAAGTCTAATTATAGAAGAAGATTATGAGACGAGTTCAATTTACATCGACAAATCCCGAGACGATGTCGAGAAAGGCAAAGGATTTAAATCGAGTTGAGCCGAGAAGAAAGAAAGAGGAGGCAACACATGCACCTCCCCATTTTCCTATAAATACCCTCCTAAACACATTAGGATGGTTGGTTAGCTAGTTTAATTTTCTTTGTTTTAGTTTTCATTTTAGAGAGAGAAAGTGTTTAACTTTCTCTCACTAAAACTTCATCTTTTCTTTCAAGTTTAAGTTTTATTTAATCTTTGTATCTGAGTTTCATTAATCAAAAATTTCAATTTAAGCTTTTAATATTCAATCTTTTTCTTCCTTTCTTGATTTTACTTTGATTTTGATCCAAAATTTTAACACAAAGTTCTTGATTTTTACGTTTTCGTGATTAGAAAGTTTATCTTTTTAATCCTATATAAGTTTTTATACGGTTAAGCTTAAGGCTTGTTATGCTTTTTGGCTTATTTAGTATTTAGCTAATTTATTTTTTTAGTTTACTTTAAAAGTTTCATCCCTTAAAAGTTAATCTTATAAAGTTTGCTTATTGGGTGATCTGATAAGTTTTCCATTCATAGCTTATTGAGTCTACTTAATATTGGTCTTGTTGAGTTTTTGATAAGTGCTTATTGAAATTTTGGCTTATTTTCATTTTCGGATTATTTGTGTTCCATCGCAATATTGAGGGTTTTACTCATTCCGACAGGCTACTTGTGATCGCAATAACCCAAGGGGTTTTACTTTGCGATCAAGTGTTTTCATTCCCTTATTCCGATCGTGATTGCGATCGCTCATTGCGATCGCACATTGCGACGGTCTTAAGGTTACTTTAAGACAAAACTTTGCCAAATTTTTGTTAGATGCATTCCGATAGAAAACCCTGGATTCCGATCTGAAACATTCCGATATTGGACATTCCGACAGCTTTAAGATTGAGTATTCCGATGGCTTTGGCCTTTTGTATTCCGATATTGGACATTCCGATAACTTGGACATTCCGATAGATAGTGTATTCCGATTGACCTACATTCCGACGGATATTACTTTGTTACATTCCGATGGTTATTCAGATGGATTATTCCGATTGTTTTAATTTTAGTACATTTCGATAGAATTCATTTTTACATTCCGACGGTTTAAGTTTTTATGTTTTAAGTTTTAAGTTCATTACGTTTTATGTTTAATTTTTAAAGCTTTAATTTTACTCAACAACATTTATTTGCTTTTAGTTTAAAACTAGGTAATCAACCAAACCATTTTATTTTCCACCAAGAACGACTGAGTCGCACTAATTAACGGTAATCAATTCGAAAAGACTGGAACTACGAACTTTCATACTTGGTGAAAACCTTGTATTAAATGGCGCCGTTGCCGGCTCTTTTCGTTAAGATTAACGGTTTTAAGTGAGAGACGCGTTGGATTTTGGGATCCGTTCATTTTTTAACGTTATTTTTCTTGCTTAAAATTTTCAAAAATCCAAAAAAATTAAAAAATTTCAAAAATACAAAAAAAATAAAAAAACATAAAAAAGACAAAAATATTTCTTATCTATTTTCCTTTTTCTTTTGCAGGTGTGTATGCGTACTCGTGCTCGTAAGAAGAAAGAAGCTCAAGCCGAAGTCATTACTCCACCTATTGTCACCATGGACAATCAACCAATGATCGAGCTTTTGCAATCACACGTAGAGGGCAACACCGATGCTATTGTCATACCCGAGATTGGAGCCAACAATTTTGAACTCAAATCCGGCTTCATTCAAATGGTCTCTGATCAACCTTTCTTGGGGCGTTCGCTTGATGATCCTCATGACCATATAAAAAGGTTCCTTTAACTCACTAATACGGTTAAGTATAATGGGGTTTCACAAGAAGTGATTCGCTTGCAACTTTTTCCTTTCTCCTTAGAGGGACAAGCCCGGAATTGGCTTGATAAGGAACCGCCACAAAGTATTCTTTTGTGGACGGATTTAGAGACCAAATTCAGCAATTACTTTTTCCCACCCTCACGTACTACCGCTTTGCGGAATGAAATCATTACCTTTGAACAAAAGTACGGTGAGACATTTAGTGAATCTTGGGACCGTGTTAAGGAACTTTTAAGAAAGTGTCCACAACATGGTTTCACAAAAGTACATCAAATAAATACTTTTTACAATGGGTTAAGCATGAATGACCAAGATTCACTAAATAGTGCCTCGGGGGGGTAACATTTTGGTTAAGTCTTCTAATGCTTCTTGGGATATTATTGAGAATAAGTCTAGAGTGCAAACCAAGAGTGTTCGGACTAATGTGGCTAGTGCTAGCACTAATGAGAGCGACAAGAGAATTTATAAGCTTAATTCGCTTGTTGAATCAATTGCTCTCCAAACCGCTAACAACACCAAAGCTATCAATGCACAAGTTAATGCTATGACTCAATCATGTGAAATATGCGGGGGATCTCACTCATACACCGATTGTCCTTCGACTCATGACAATCCGGAAAATGTGTATGCCGCCGATGGTAACTTTTCTACGGGAGGCTATCAAGCACGTCCTCAAGGTGACCGTAATTTGCTCAGCTACCGCTCAAACAACTTTCTTTCACCACCTGGTTTCCCACCACAAAACCCAAACAACCTCAATCGCAACAATCAAAACTAACCTCGAGCTCCAAATCAATATCAAACCTAAAGAAACTCATATCCACCTCAAAGAAACAATCAAGTTCACCAACCACCCGCTTATCAACCACCTGCCTACCATGTTCTTCCTCCCACCCAACCCACCACATTTAATCAAGAGGTTGACACTTACATGAGGACTAATGATGTGATAGTGCAAAATCTTCAGCGGGAAATGGCCAACATGAAAGCAGATATGGTGAAACAAGGGAATGATCTTCGAGCCGATATGCGAAACTCTTTGGCAAGTCAAACGAATGACTTAAGGAACATGATGGCTAGTTTCTTCCCAAGTAATCAAGCCTCTGGGTCGGGTTCTCTTCCGAGTAACACCATTGCTAATCCAAGAGGGGAGATGAAAGCAATCACCACTCGCAGTGGAAAAGGTTTAAAGGAACCCGAGCTTCCTACACCTACACCTTGTGACAAAGGAAAACGAGTCTCCTTCTCCAATTCCTCCACCTTCTATATCACCAACACCTCCAACTTCTACTTCTCCAATTCCACCACCTTCTACTTCCACCCCTCCACCACCCAAGGATGTGAGTGACAATTCCATACCAAAGCCTTCATCTCAACGCAATATACCTTATCCCTCAAGGTTGAGGAAAGAGAAATTGAAGAACAAGGATGATATTCAGGTTTCTAACTTTTCAAAATGTTTAAACAACTGAATTTCAATATCTCCTTTGCTGAGGCTCTCGCTCACATGCTGAAATATGCTAAAATGTTTAAAGATCTTCTCAGTGATAACGAGAAACTTCTCGATATTGCTCAGACCCAACTTAATGAGAATTGCTCCGCAGTGCTCTTAAGGAAATTACCAACCAAACTTGGTGATCCGGGTCATTTCTTGATTCCTTGTAACTTCCCCAGGGTAGAGAGTTGTATGGCCCTAGCCGATCTAGTTGCTAGTATCAACTTAATGCCTCTAAGCGTTCGGAAACAATTGTCTCTACCCGAGCTAGTCCCCACACGAATGACTTTGGAATTAGCCAACCGTACGGTTGCTTATCCAGTGGGGATAGCCAAAGATGTCTTCGTCGGTGTCGAAAAATTCACCTTTCCGGCGGATTTTGTTGTCGTTGACTACGAGATGGACCCCCGTGTTCCATTAATCGTTGGACGTCCATTCTTGAGGACCGTTCGCACTCTCATTGATGTAGCCGCAGGCGAATTAATCATGAGAGTTGGTGATGATAAAATCGTCTTCAACATGGGTAAACTTTCTAAGCAGCCTTCTGAAAATGAGAGCGTTAATTTCATTGACGTTCTTCATGAGGCTTGTGAAGAGCATTTCAAAGACGCTTGTAAAAGTGGTTCTTTTTCTCTACCCATTGTTGAGACCGTTGCCTCTATTGCTCCATCACTTACTCCATTTGGAGAAAGTGATTTCATTTTGAAAGAATTTGAAGCAACTTTGGGAGATGTGGACTTACAATATGACGATTCTCCCTCCAATTGGGATGAAGACATTCGTACCATTGAGAAACTTCTCAATGAGGACCATATTTCTCCACCATCTCCTAAGGATATCTCTATCGATGAACCGAATTTGACTACGCCTTCCATCGAAAATCCTCCGGATTTAGAGCTTAAGGACCTACCGTCTCATCTCGAGTAGGTTTTCCTTGAAGACAACAAGAAGTCACCCGTCATCATCGCAAAGGACTTGAAAGAGGAAGAAAAATCTCGACTTATCGTCGTGCTAAAGAATCACAAGAAAGCGATTGCTTGGAAAATCTTCGATATTCGTGGAATTGATCCTCACTTTTGCACACATAAAATTCTCATGGAGGATGACTTTAAACCCACTATTCAAAGCCAAAGAAGGGTGAATCCCAAGATCCATGACGTTATCTAAAAAGAGGTTATAAAACTTCTTGATGCGGGAATGATCTACCCTATCTCAGATTCACCATGGGTTAGTCCAGTCCATTGTGTGCCTAAGAAAGGCGGAATCACCGTTGTGCCCAATGAAAACAACGAGTTGATTCCTACTCGTCTCGTTACAGGGTGGAGAGTTTGTATAGACTATCGCAAACTCAATGATGCTACGATAAAGGATCATTTTCCCCTTCCTTCCATGGACCAAATGCTTGAACGTCTAGCAGGTAATGACTATTACTGCTTCTTAGACGGTTTCTTCGGGTATTTTCAAATTCCCATCGATCCTAAAGACCAAGAGAAAAACACATTCACTTGTCCTTATGGAACATTTGCTTATAAAAGAATGCCTTTCGGCTTATGCAATGCTCCTGGGACATTCCAAAGGTGTATGATGGCTATCTTCCATGACATGGTTGAAGAAACTATGGAAGTCTTCATGGATGATTTCTCGGTCTATGGTGATTCTTTTTCTCATTGCCTTGCTAATTTAGAACGCATGCTCAAACGGTGTGAAGACACTCGTCTCGTTCTTAATTGGGAAAAATGCCATTTTATGGTAAAAGAAGGCATTGTTCTTGGACATAAAATCTCCAAAGCCGGTCTTGAAGTCGACCGTGCTAAAGTCAATGTAATTGCTAAATTGCCTCCACCTTCAACCGTGAAGGTTGTGAGAAGTTTCCTTGGTCATGCGGGCTTCTATCGTCGATTCATTCAAGATTTTTCTAAAATCGCCCGCCCGATGACCCAACTCTTGGAAAAAGATACTCCTTTTCTCTTTTCTGAAGAGTGTCTTGAATCCTTCAATCTTCTTAAGGACAAGCTAACTAAGGCACCGGTCTTGGTTACCCCTAATTGGGAGCTACCTTTTGAATTGATGTGTGATGCGAGCGACTTTGCTATTGGAGCGGTTTTGGGCCAACGAGTGAACAAATACTTCCAACCAATCCATTATGCTAGCAAGACAATGACGGGGGCTCAATTGCATTATACCACTACCGAAAAAGAGCTTTTAGCTGTAGTGTATGCTTTTGAAAAATTTTGCCCCTATCTTGTTCTTTCCACCACCATTGTGTACACCGATCATTCCGCGTTGAAGTACTTGTTAATAAACAAGATTCCAAGCCAAGACTTCTTCTTTGGGTTTTGCTCCTTCAAGAGTTTAAAATTGAAATTCGTGACAAGAAGGGAGCCGAAAACCTAGCCGCGGATCATCTACGTAGACTTGAGGATCCTTATCAAGGGGATCATCCGAATCAAGAGATCAATGACTCTTTTCCCCTTGAGGCCTTAATGTCTATCAATTCCAATCTTGATGACACCCCGTGGTTTGCGGACATTGCAAACTACTTAGCGGGTGGTATTCTCATCGAAGGGTTAACATCCAAACAAAAGAAGAAGTTCTTTAAAGATGTTAAGACTTACTTTTGGGATGACCCTTATCTCTTCAAACAATGTGCTGATCTGATTATTCGTCGGTGTGTTGATGGACCCGCAGCTTTCGACATTCTCGAAGCTTGCCATAAAGGACCCACCGGTGGTCACTTTGGTCCCAACTACACCGCGAAGAAAGTGTTTGACTCAGGATTCTATTGGCCCACCATTTATCGTGACGCTCACGAGATGGTTAAAAATTTTGATGCTTGCCAACGCCAAGGCAATATCACACATAAAGATGAGATGCCTCAAAATTTCATACAAGAATGTGAAATCTTTGATGTATGGGGCATCGACTTTATGGGGCCATTTCCATCATCTAAAGGGAACAAGTACATCCTCGTAGTCGTTGACTACGTATCCAAATAGGTTGAAGCAAAGGCTCTCCCTACGAACGATGCGAGGGTGGTTGTGAACTTTTTGAAGCAGCTTTTTGCTCGATTCGGTGTTCCTCGTGCTATAATCAGTGACCGCGGGACTCATTTTTGCAATGATCAATTTGCTCGAGTCATGGCTAAGTACGGTGTCAATCACCGTCTTTCCACCGCTTATCATCCTCAAACAAATGGTCAAGCCGAGATATCTAACCGTGGATTGAAGCGAATTCTTGAGCGTACTGTGGGAGAGCATCGTGCCTCGTGGGCCGATAAGTTAGATGATGCTTTGTGGGCTTTCCGTACCGCATATAAGACCCCGATTGGTTGTACACCTTATCTTCTTGTGTACGGGAAAGCATGCCACCTCCCTATCGAGCTGGAACATAAGGCATACTGGGCCTTGAAGTGGGCTAACTTCGACATCAACAAAGTTGGCGATCTTCGGAAGATTCAACTCAACGAGCTCAACGAACTAAGGAATGAAGCTTATGAGAACTCATTGATCTACAAGGAGAAGACGAAGATTATCCATGATTCAAGGATTAAGAACCGAGAGTTCCACGTTGGTGATCAAGTTTTACTCTTTAACTCTCGGTTGAAGATCTTCTCGGGAAAGCTTAAGAGCCGCTGGTCTGGTCGATTCACCGTCGCCAAAGTCTTCCCATATGGCACCATTGAGCTTTCTCAGCCAAATAGGCCTTATTTTAAGGTGAATGGCCAGCGCGTGAAGTTGTACTTTGGTGAGGACATCTCTCATGAGATGATTCCATCCCTCACCACGTTTCCCTTGAATTAAGTTCTGGGTCGAGTCAGGCTCGTGACTCGGTTAACAAAAACAAGCGCTTCTCGGGAGGCAACCCGTTGATCTATCCTTTACCGTTTTCATAATAAGTGTATGGGGGAGCCCCGTATGTGTTTGTTGTCTTGTTTCTTTTGATGTGCAGGGATTAAAAGCTTCAAAGATCCATTCTGTCACACTCCCAAAATATCAGAGTATAATGGCGACAAGGGAGTGGTGACGTCATGATTATCATACACACATAGTCACAAAGAACGACCTCTAAATGAGACGTTCGGAAAATAGATCACTTGTAATTAATAAAATAAGTTTTTTTAACAAAGTGCGGAAGCATGAACTGAATATGGTTACAAAACATAGTTTTCTCAAATGGTACAAATGATCGTTGTTTCAAAGAAATGACGGCAATGCATGAGACCTCATTTAGCATCTTCCTTCTTAATACCTGAGAAAAACATTGCTAAAGTGTCAACATAAAGTTGGTGAGTTCATAGGTTTAGTTAAGTGGAAATGTTTAATGAACCACAAGATTTTCCCAAATGTGATGACAATATAACAGATACAAAGTCATCCCAAAAGTATTTATTACAGTCTAAGCTCGTGACACCGAAGCGTTAACAACACCGGCAGTATAATCATATAAATGTAGCCCAAACTAGATGCCTAAACCCACGACATCCTATATCAGATTCAAATGAAACTGTGCCCGCTTGTCCCCTTGTTGGACAAGACAGACAGGGACGTCAATCCCGATAGATCTATCCATTACATTCGCGCTTACACAAAGTAATTAACGGTTCACGATTCACGGGCCAAAGCAACTGGGTTTTTAGTGGGACTTAGACTAATATATAAATCAGTAAATGCACTTGTGTTCAAACGTTAAAATCAA
Organism: Glebionis coronaria; assembly: GCA_025667525.1. Lineage (NCBI taxonomy): Eukaryota > Viridiplantae > Streptophyta > Magnoliopsida > Asterales > Asteraceae > Glebionis > Glebionis coronaria. The sequence goes on from JANFOE010000224.1 coordinate 554,669, forward strand.
GCAATGTCTCACCCCAAAAAGCAGTGAAAATAGTAAAGTATGGGGCTATAAACTCACCTCGTTAGATCAACAAAGAGAACGTAGATAAAATAGCTCGAGAGTACGGTTACGCTAGCCGCGACCTAATTAATTATGAGAATCGAGTTACGATACGAATAATTGTATGTTTAAATGACTCGACACCCTAGTTGTGCTTGACGAAACCATACGTTTATGAAAAATACGATTTTACGGAAAAGTACGATAAATAAAATCGGTTTATTAAATGGTCGGGTTTTACGGGTCAAAATATAACTTAAACTTACCAAATTTCGTTTGGGCTTTAACCAAACTAATTTAAACACATAAGGCCCAAAATGGGAGTCCAAAAAATTTACACAACAAACCGGCCCAAGGTCAATAGACCCGGCCCGGCCCACTGGCGGAATAAACAAGGAACGGAGGGAGTACATTACGTGTGTTTACACACACAACTTCCCATATCTGAGAGTTTATTCTCTCTCCTCTCTCGATATTACCTCCACCGTCCCAAAACTCTCTCTCTCTTAACCTAGATCGGTTCAAACCCTTTTCCATGGCAAATATCAAATCATTGGGATATAATTAATCTCGTGTGGTGGTCTGAGATGTTTAGATCGTGTGAGATGTGGGGTTTAATCCCCACATCAAACCGATTGGTTTTTCTGAGGTGTTCTCCCTTGCGGTTTCGTGAATCATTAGCCAGAATCAAGATAAGTTTATTCTCCTTGTTTCTTTTTAAAAAGATTAATTACTTTTTGATTTAATAAATATCAGTGGGTTTAATTTATTTGTATATACTTGTTGTAAATCATATGATTCTCGGATTGAAAATAAACAAAATTAGGGTTTTGAAATATTTGGGGGTTTTCATCAAAATCGGGTTTAAACATAATTAATTGACGTTTTCATTTATAAAATCAAACTAATTTTAATATAAAATCGATTTATAAAAATTAGGGTTTCGGTTAATTTGGGGGTTTTTGCATATCACGTTTTTAATTAAATTAAATATGGGTTTTGGGTTTAGATTAGGTTTAATTAGCATTTTAATTAATAAAAAGTAAATCTAGGGTTTTATAAAAATTGGGGGTTTTTATATATTCGAGTGAATCTCATATTTATGTGATGTTTCTGAATTGAAAAGTACTAATTTACTGTTTAAAAAGATGTTTAAATAATTAGGGTTTCGATTTGAATTGGGGTTTCTATACCCGCGGCATGATTAATGATTTCTGTAAAATAAAACTTGATTAGGACATTTGGATTGGTTGGTAATAATGGTTAATAATTTTAGGCAGTAAGAACTTTGGTTGGTTTGCTTTGATTCTCGGTTTGGTTCTTGATTGGGTCTCGGTTTGGTTGAACATGGGTCTCGGTTTGGTTCTAAGTTGGGTCTCGGTTTGGTCTCAATCGGGTCTCAGTTTGGTCTAAATTGGGTCTCGGTTTGGTTGACAGAAAAGCAATAACATAAACATGTTTGCATTTAAAAGTTTAACAATTTTTCAATTTTTAGTATAAAAGTATAAGTCCATTACAATGACTAACCATTGTTTCGTTTATTCGCAGGTTCGTACAAAACAAGCACATCTAGACTTCATAACGAAAAGACGAAAAAGACAAAAGACTCACAATGGGGATGCTACGTTCGGTTTTGCAGGTTCGGACGGGATGAAGACTCTTGGTTGTGCAGGTTCGGACGGGACGTGTGGGTTGGCTGGACCAAATCTTCTACCCAGGAGTTGTATTGTGAGGACTTGTGCAGATTTTTGATGTTTGTATTTTGGACTGAGATAACTTGTATTTGGACATTGGATAATACTTTGGGTTTGTATATAAACTTGTATTGTTAGTCTAGGGTTAGTGTAAATCTGGAAATGTTAACTTGTGATATACCCAAAAGGGGTAAACTAGGCAAGTGTGCTGTCCTTTAGTGGGGTAAATAAACCATAAAGCTTATATGTAGGTTTAGACATGTGACTGATTTTTGAGACCCTTGTATGACAAGCTTGGTAATATAAATGAAGGTTTTATATTCAGTAAATGCACACATGCTGTGATAGCTTATACACTCGACTCGGTTCACAATGGTTAAGTTTAGACACGACTGGATAATCCCGACACCAAAACCGTTTAGCATACGATCCCAAAACAAAAACAATTGAGCGAGACGTCACGAAAACTTAATAACTATAACAAATAAAACGTACGGCAAAACATAAGACGCTCACAAACTTGTGTATTGCATTCAACTTAATAATCGCGAAACATTGAGACGTTACATATGCTCTCCCTAAAAAGGGCTTTGTCCGCAATGCAAAACAATTAACACGTTCATGACGATAACTAGTCGGTAAACAGTTAAAATACTCGTACTACATGAATAAATAAATGATGGAAATTTGACGAATGTCAAAGTATTCCCATGTTTTAGAGATTTCGTCACGAAATCAAGACGTTGTTGTAGTAGGTTGGTTAGCGAAGAGATGAGGATACTTGCTCTTGAACTGATCTTCACGTTCCCACGTGTATTCTGGACCTCTACGCGCGTTCCATCAGATTTTCACAATCGGTATACGGCTTTGCTTGAGTTGTTTAACTTGACGGTCCATGACTTCTACCGGTTCTTCTACGAAGTTGAGTTTGTCGTCGAGTTGAATCTCCTCCAAAGGGATAACGAGTGCTTCGTCGGCTAAGCATTTCTTCAGATTGCAAATGTGGAACACATTATGCACTCGGCTAAGTTCTTGGGGTAATTCCAAACGATAGGCTACGGGACCAATCCTCTCTATAATCTTGAAGGGTCCAATGTAGCGAGGATTTAACTTCCCACGCTTTCCAAAGCGAATCACACCTTTCCAAGGTGAGACCTTCAACATGACTTTGTCACCAACTTCAAACTCAAGAGGTTTGCGTCTCATATCAGCATAACTTTTCTGTCGATCTCTTGCGGCTTGCATACGGCTCTTAATCTTAAATATCTTCTCAGTAGTCTCGTGTATGATCTCAGGTCCAGTGAGTTGTGCTTCACCGACCTCTGCCCAACACACGGGTGAACGACACTTCCTACCATACAGTGCCTCGAACGGCGCTGCCTTAATGCTAGTGTGATAACTATTGTTGTATGAGAATTCCACCAGAGGTAGGTGTCTATCCCATTTATTTCCAAAGTCGATCACACAGGCTCTCAGCATATCTTCTAGGGTTTGAATGGTCCGTTCACTTTGACCGTCGGTCTGGGGATGATACGCAGTGCTCATATCCAACTGCGTTCCCAATGCCTTCTGCAGTGACTTCCAAAACTACGAAGTAAATCGGCTGTCTCGGTCGGAGATTATAGACACAGGCACACCGTGCTTCGTGACTACTTCCTCCAAGTACGTCCTTGCTAACTTATCCATTCCATCAGTCTCCTTGATGGGTAGGAAATGAGCCGATTTGGTGAGTCGGTCGACGATTACCTAAATCGTGTCGAATCCGGCTGCGGTCTTTGGTAGCTTGGTAATGAAATCCATAGTGATCCTTTCCCACTTCCATTCTGGCAGTTCGGGTTGGACCAATAATCCTGATGGTTTCATATGTTCGGCTTTGACTTTGGCACAAGTCAAACACTTGCTAACGTATGTAGCAATGTCCGCCTTCATGTTCGGCCACCAATACAACATCTTCAGATCATGATACATTTTATCAGATCCCGGATGTATGGAGTACTTTGACTTATGCGACTCATGCATAATCAAGGATCGTAGGTCACCATGGCATGGTAACCAACTCCTATTATCAAGGCATAACGTTCCATCCGAACGTGCTTCCAACTTCTTTATCATTCCTCCTACATCTTCAGTCTTAAGAATTTCTTCCTCGACTGCTTCTTTCTGAGCCTTGAGAATTAAGGATGGGAGGTCTAAGTCAATGGTCATCATTAACGCCTTCACCCTAAGAACTCTCTCCTTTCGACTCAAAGCGTCGGCCACGACATTTGCCTTGCCTGGGTGATAACGGATCTCGCAATCGTAATCACTGAGCAACTCTAGCCAACGTCGTTGTCTCATGTTGAGTTCCTTTTGATTTAAAATATGTTGTAGACTCTTATGGTCAGTGAATACAACACACTTAGTACCATAAAGGTAGTGTCTCCAAATCTTCAAGGCAAACACCACTGCTCCCAACTCTAGGTCATGAGTTGTGTAGTTCTTCTCGTGCACTTTTAGTTGTCTTGATGCGTAAGCTATGACCTTAGTCCTTTGCATCAGTACTGCACCTAACCCTTTTATGGATGCATCACAATACACCACAAAGTCTTCATTACCCTCGGGTAGGGCTAGTATCGGTGCTTCACACAACATCTGCTTCAACGTCTGGAATGCCAAATCTTGCTCCTCTTTCCACTCAAACTTCTTATCCTTTTGAGTCAATTCCGTCATTGGTTTAGCTATCTTGGAGAAACCTTCTATGAATCTCCTATAGTAACCAGCAAGACCTAAAAATTGACGGATCTCCGTGGGTGTTGTTGGAGTCGCCCAATCCTTTACAGCCTCGATCTTAGCAGGATCAACGTGAATACCACTGCTGTCGATCACATGCCCAAGGAATTGCACTGTGTTTATCCAAAACTCACATTTGGAAAACTTTGCATATAATTTCTCCTTCCTTAGCAGCTCTAATATGGCCTTCAAATGCTCCTTGTGCTCTTCTTCATTACGAGAATAGATGAGAATGTCATCGATAAATACAATCACAAACTTGTCCAAGTATGGTTTGCAAACTCGGTTCATGAGATCCATGAATACCGCAGGTGCGTTTGTCAAACCAAAAGGCATAACTTGGAACTCGTAGTGTCCGTACCGGGTTCTAAAAGCCGTTATATGAACGTCTTCCTCTCTAACCCTTAGTTGATGATATCCTGACCTTAAGTCGATCTTCGAGTATATGCTAGATCCTTGCAATTGGTCGAAAAGATCGTCAATCCTCGGCAATGGGTAGCGGTTCTTTATCGTCAGCTTATTCAATTCTCGGTAATCGATACACATTCTAAAGGATCCATCTTTCTTTTTGACAAACAAGACCGGCGCTCCCCAGGGTGAGGAACTTGGTCTAATGAAACCTTTGTCAGAAAGTTCCTTTATCTGTTCAGCCAACTCTGTCATCTCGGCTGGTGCTAGACGGTATGGGGCTCTAGCAACAGGCGCGGCTCCTGGTGTAAGCTCGATGTGAAACTCCACTTGCCGTGCTGGTGGTAGTCCGGGTAAATCCTCTGGGAATACGTCCGGAAAGTCTCTAACGATCGGTACATCTTCCACCTTCTTCTCGCGATCTTCTTCTCCTTCCTTTTGTGTTACTTGAACCAAGAACACCGGACATCCCTTCTCAATGTATCTTTGAGTCCTGATACATGAGATGACTTCCAATCTTGATCCATTCTTCACACCACTTCTTTCGCCTTGTATGATGAGTACGTCGTTTCCGTAAGGAACACGGACACACTTCTCATGACATACAATCTCTGCGTGATGCTTCGACATCCAATCCATTCCAATGATGACGTCGAAACTTCCCAATTCTATAGGGAGTAGGTCGATACTAAACAAACGACCTTGTAGCCTTACACTACATCCTTTCAGAATGACGTCGGTGGTTACTGACTTCCCGTCGGCTAATTCTACATTATACTTAACGTCTAACGCAGTAGGGGTAACATTTAGGCGTTCACTAAATATAGACGACACAAAACTCCTATCCGCACCAGAATCAAATAGTACTGAAGCATAGTTGTTATTGACTAGAAACGTACCAGTCACAACATTGTTGTCTTGCACAGCAGCTTCAGCACAGAGATGATACACTTTGTTAGGTGCCGTGAATCCTCCAGGAGTACTAGTTGTGGCTCGGTTATTCCCTCCTCGGTTCCCTTGATTCTGCTTCTGGTTCCCTTGGTTCTGATTTTGATTCCCTCGAATCTGGTTACTACGACCTTGGTTCCCACCGCTCGGACATTTGTTCTTGTAGTGACCTTTCTCTCCACATCCAAAGCAAGTGACATTTGTTCCTTGGCCACCTTGCGTTCCGGGTCCTCTTTGATTAGTAGAACGAGGTGGTGCTCGGCATTCCTTTGCCTTATGTCCCGCCTTCCCACAATTGTAGCACGTAGGGGGATATGCTCCTTCGTGGTGTCGACCACATTTCCCGCAGAAAGGTAGTCTTCCAGCGTAGTTCCCAGTATTTCCTTGTCCAGCAGTGAACACTCTTGCTACTTCTTGTCGCTTGTTCTGGTTGTAGTTGCTTGGGTTGTTGTTGTTGTTGGTATTGTTGTTGTAGTGGTTGCCAGACCACTTTCTTTTATCCCCAGTATTTTCTCCCAACTCCTGTACCACTTGGTACATCAGACTCTGATCCATGTCGATTGCCTCGTGCAAATCAGTCGGCTTGGATGAAGTCACATTCCCTTTGATGCTCAAAGGTAGTCCTTCAATGTAGCGCTCCAACAATCGGTCATCGTTGGGCACCATTTCAGGACATAACAAAATCAGCTCCTGAAAGCGCTGATTGTAAGCAGTAAGAGCAGTACCCTTGACCTTCAGGTTCCACAGCTCAACTTCCATCTGCTTGACTTCATTTCGGGGACAGTATTTCCTCACAAACATAGCTTTAAATTCACTCCAGGGCGTCGCTTGGGCAACGTCGATGGTCACTGCACGAGCATAGACGTTCCACCAAGTCAAAGCACCATCCACTAACGTGCTTGACGCAAACTTCACCTTGTCGGCTTCAGCGACATTGCTAATCCCAAATTGGGATTCTAGCTTCTCAAACCATCTGGTTAATCCTACTGCTCCTTCAGTACCTCGGAAACTTACTTGCGTAACTGCATGAAATTCCTTGTAGGTACAAGTACGTGCAATAGCATTAGTAGCTCCTTGGTTGGTCTCCTCCTGTGTGCTAGCTGTACGGTTTGCTTCAGCGGTCGCGAGTGCCTCGGCCACTCGTTCGGCTATCATTTGGCTTAACAGGGCGGTGTCAATTCCACCGGTAGCGGCTGGCGGATTCTGCGTTTCGGATCTTCTAACTGGCGCCATAATCTAACAAGGTAATAGGATAATAAGTTTTTGCCAGACATAACATGCATGGCACACACAACACAATTTTGAAATGCTCCAAGATATAATACACAATATATAATGATCTCACAATTTTTGCAATTCATAATATCATTCATGGAATCGTTTGATAATACATCATAGTTTGTCATAACATAATAAGAGAAAATAAAATACCAACTAGCTAAGACAAACTTCAAAGCTTAGTGGTCATACAGGGATAGGTCGATGGTACAAGATAAATCTAACTAGTGCCCTCACGGCGCTGATGAAGCTCCTTCTCCAACTCTGCTAACCTTCTCTTAACCACTAGCTCACGAGCCTGGGAATCTCTCAATCTAACATCGGTGTCATGACAAGCGGCTCTAAACCTCTTATCCAAGTCTGCAACAGGGTCATCCACTGGTGCCTCTAGTCCGCCTGTCTCCACCAATGGCTCTACTCCCCAACGGGTCATCAGGCTCTCAATCTCCTCAAGACGAGCGTTCGGCATGGATTCCATCTGATCAAGAACAGTAAGAAGCTGTCCTCGTAGACGGGTCACACATACTGTCAACACTGTCTCATCCCTGACTGGACTCTTCTTCGCCAGTGCCTCTAACTTATCCTGCACTTCATTGTACTCTTCACCTAAAGCCTCTACAGCATCCTCCAACCTGTTCAACCGTGTCGTCACACATCCATCTGCCGCCCCAAGCATCACCACCGTCGACGTAGCTCTCCTAGGAAGAGGAGTCGTAGCTGTCGGTCCTGTAGAGATACCAGCGTCAGTAAGCATCTCCTGATACACTGCAGGTACAGTCTCTGGTGGTGGTAGTAGTAATGGTGCCTCTGGGACAGAACTGGCAGGTGTGCGGGCTGCATGCCTGTCAGTGGCAGTGAAAGGTATGAGGGGTCGGTAAGGTGAAAGTGGTGGTCGAGCAGCTCTCCCCCGAAGACGTCGTCTCACATAGTAGAAAGGTAGAGTACCAGGTGCTGGAGCAGGAATAGCAGTCCTTTCTCCTTCGTCTTCAGATGAAGATGAGGAGATGTGTGCTAGGGAAACCTCAGGAGTAGCGGCATATGCAGTAGGAGGGTCCTCAGTGTCTGTGACCTCCATAGGCTCTCCTTCCCCATCTGTAAACTCCATCTCATCATCCTCTGTCTCCTCTACCGTCTCATCTCCAGTCACTGATGTCTGACCTGGTGACTGCACCACGTCAGTGTCTAAGTCATCCTCTCCCCCGCCTTCTAGGCTAAGCACATCGTCAGCTGATGCGTCAGGAATACGGATCGGTGAATGACGAACCTCCTCAGCCTCTCTCTCTATATCATCATCTGAAACCATCCGGTACCATGGATATCCTGACGGCGATCCTCTAGGTAGTCCTACTGATGAACTGATGGTCGACTGTGAACTACGGTTGTAGTACGCTCCTGTAGACGTGGAATCATCGGATGAAGACATCGCTGTAATCATAAACAAAATAAATGTGTGTAAATATCTTATAAAATTAGTCCGTAAAAAGGACATTAACATAACATAGCAATCATTGTTGAATCCACATGTATCCCATATAACATAATTCAGATTTTGTTGTTGCACATGTAACCCATGTAAATATACCTCGTAATTGTTAATTCACATGTATCCCATTTATTACTTATGTATCTACATATACTTAATACTTACAATCTGTATGATAATCGATTAAACATAGAGCAGTTATAGTCTAGAATTACTAAATGCAACCTAGTTCTCTATAACTAGTGCTCTGATACCAATCTGTCACACTCCTAAAATATCAGAGTATAATGGCGACAAGGGAGTGGTGACGTCATGATTATCATACACACATAGTCACAAAGAACGACCTCTAAATGAGATGTTCGGAAAATAGATCACTTGTAATTAATAAAATAAGTTGTTTTAACAAAGTGCGGAAGCATGAACTGAATATGGTTACAAAACATAGTTTTCTCAAATGGTACAAATGATCGTTGTTTCAAAGAAATGACGGCAATGCATGAGACCTCATTTAGCATCTTCCTTCTTAATACCTGAGAAAAACATTGCTAAAGTGTCAACATAAAGTTGGTGAGTTCATAGGTTTAGTTAAGTGGAAATGTTTAATGAACCACAAGATTTTCCCAAATGTGATGACAATATAACAGATACAAAGTCATCCCAAAAGTATTTATTACAGTCTAAGCTCGTGACACCGAAGCGTTAACAACACCGGCAGTATAATCATATAAATGTAGCCCAAACTAGATGCCTAAACCCACGACATCCTATATCAGATTCAAATGAAACTGTGCCCGCTTGTCCCCTTGTTGGACAAGACAGACAGGGACGTCAATCCCGATAGATCTATCCATTACATTCGCGCTTACACAAAGTAATTAACGGTTCACGCTTCACGGGCCAAAGCAACTGGGTTTTTAGTGGGACTTAGACTAATATATAAATCAGTAAATGCACTTGTGTTCAAACGTTAAAATCAAGCAATGTCTCACCCCAAAAAGCAGTGAAAATAGTAAAGTATGGGGCTATAAACTCACCTCGTTAGATCAGCAAAGAGAACGTAGATAAAATAGCTCGAGAGTACGGTTACGCTAGCCGCGACCTAATTAATTATGAGAATCGAGTTACGATACGAATAATTGTATGTTTAAATGACTCGACACCCTAGTTGTGCTTGACGAAACCATACGTTTATGAAAAATACGATTTTACGGAAAAGTACGATAAATAAAATCGGTTTATTAAATGGTCGGGTTTTACGGGTCAAAATATAACTTAAACTTACCAAATTTCGTTTGGGCTTTAACCAAACTAATTTAAACACATAAGGCCCAAAATGGGAGTCCAAAACATTTACACAACAAACCGGCCCAAGGTCAATAGACCCGGCCCGGCCCACTGGCGGAATAAACAAGGAACGGAGGGAGTACATTACGTGTGTTTACACACACAACTTCCCATATCTGAGAGTTTATTCTCTCTCCTCTCTCGATATTACCTCCACCGTCCCAAAACTCTCTCTCTCTTAACCTAGATCGGTTCAAACCCTTTTCCATGGCAAATATCAAATCATTGGGATATAATTAATCTCGTGTGGTGGTCTGAGATGTTTAGATCGTGTGAGATGTGGGGTTTAATCCCCACATCAAACCGATTGGTTTTTCTGAGGTGTTCTCCCTTGCGGTTTCGTGAATCATTAGCCAGAATCAAGATAAGTTTATTCTCCTTGTTTCTTTTTAAAAAGATTAATTACTTTTTGATTTAATAAATATCAGTGGGTTTAATTTATTTGTATATACTTGTTGTAAATCATATGATTCTCGGATTGAAAATAAACAAAATTAGGGTTTTGAAATATTTGGGGGTTTTCATCAAAATCGGGTTTAAACATAATTAATTGACGTTTTCATTTATAAAATCAAACTAATTTTAATATAAAATCGATTTATAAAAATTAGGGTTTCGGTTAATTTGGGGGTTTTTGCATATCACGTTTTTAATTAAATTAAATATGGGTTTTGGGTTTAGATTAGGTTTAATTAGCATTTTAATTAATAAAAAGTAAATCTAGGGTTTTATAAAAATTGGGGGTTTTTATATATTCGACTGAATCTCATATTTATGTGATGTTTCTGAATTGAAAAGTACTAATTTACTGTTTAAAAAGATGTTTAAATAATTAGGGTTTCGATTTGAATTGGGGTTTCTATACCCGCGGCATGATTAATGATTTCTGTAAAATAAAACTTGATTAGGACATTTGGATTGGTTGGTAATAATGGTTAATAATTTTAGGCAGTAAGAACTTTGGTTGGTTTGCTTTGATTCTCGGTTTGGTTCTTGATTGGGTCTCGGTTTGGTTGAACATGGGTCTCGGTTTGGTTCTAAGTTGGGTCTCGGTTTGGTCTCAATCGGGTCTCGGTTTGGTCTAAATTGGGTCTCGGTTTGGTTGACAGAAAAGCAATAACATAAACATGTTTGCATTTAAAAGTTTAACAATTTTTCAGTTTTTAGTATAAAAGTATAAGTCCATTACAATGACTAACCATTGTTTCGTTTATTCGCAGGTTCGTACAAAACAAGCACATCTAGACTTCATAACGAAAAGACGAAAAAGACAAAAGACTCACAATGGGGATGCTACGTTCGGTTTTGCAGGTTCGGACGGGATGAAGACTCTTGGTTGTGCAGGTTCGGACGGGACGTGTGGGTTGGCTGGACCAAATCTTCTACCCAGGAGTTGTATTGTGAGGACTTGTGCAGATTTTTGATGTTTGTATTTTGGACTGAGATAACTTGTATTTGGACATTGGATAATACTTTGGGTTTGTATATAAACTTGTATTGTTAGTCTAGGGTTAGTGTAAATCTGGAAATGTTAACTTGTGATATACCCAAAAGGGGTAAACTAGGCAAGTGTGCTGTCCTTTAGTGGGGCAAATAAACCATAAAGCTTATATGTAGGTTTAGACATGTGACTGATTTTTGAGACCCTTGTATGACAAGCTTGGTAATATAAATGAAGGTTTTATATTCAGTAAATGTACACATGCTGTGATAGCTTATACACTCGACTCGGTTCACAATGGTTAAGTTTAGACGCGACTGGATAATCCCGACACCAAAACCGTTTAGCATACGATCCCAAAACAAAAACAATTGAGCGAGACGTCACGAAAACTTAATAACTATAACAAATAAAACGTACGGAAAAACATAAGACGCTCACAAACTTGTGTATTGCATTCAACTTAATAATCGCGAAACATTGAGACGTTACATATGCTCTCCCTAAAAAGGGCTTTGTCCGCAATGCAAAACAATTAACACGTTCATGACGATAACTAGTCGGTAAACAGTTAAAATACTCGTACTACATGAGTAAATAAATGATGGAAATTTGACGAATGTCACACATTCTCGATGACTTTTGACGAACCGTGATCTGGTGTTCCCGTCTTCCTGGTTCTATCCTAAACTGTCATAATTCAATATTTCGTATCTTATATGTTCACATTGAAATCATTATAGTCGTCCTTCCCTTAGCAAGCTTTAAACAAAGTGCACAATGTCCTAAGTGTAGGGGAGTTTACTCCCACATGCTTAAACATTAAGGACAATATTTATATCAAGTGTAGGGGGAATTCTATCGAAGTAAGTGGGCTTTTCCATGAATTTGTCCTCATTTTAACCGGAAAATATAATTTTTCGACATTTTTCAAAAATTTTAATCTATTTTAGCCTAGTTTTATAGTAGTATTTTCCTTTGCTATCGTTATTTACTTTCTTTGCTAGAATAAATTTTCAATAAAGTGGTTTTAAATTTTTCAAAGTCATGAATATATTGACTCAACCCGAGTTCACTTATCTAAGTTTACTCTAGCTAGTATCCTTAACGTGTTTAAGTCAAGTTTTGCTAGGCTTTTATATAGGGAACTTTAAAACGCGAAAGTCTTAACTCTCACGGGTTAAGAACAAGAACTTTTCGCAAGTTCCTATAATTGATCCTAGAGAGTCGTTTATCAAGGGAACTTTAAAATGCGAATTCTAAACTTGAAAAAGTCAAAGAGTTTGCAAGATCCTATAGATGACTCGAAAACCCAAAACTTTGATTTAATTGGCTAAGCATCCACGAATCTCATTCTTTGAGATTTTAAATTGTGGAGTACGAGAGATGATAGAGTCAATTATAAGTTTGGTATTCTTTCATGAATTTATGTGAGTTGATTATAAGCTTTTTCTCCCATCGCTTACTAATAAATATATTTTCAATAAATAAGGTTGTACGATTTGAAAAGTTACTGAGCTTCTAGCCCAAGATCGTTTAAAAGTTGCTCGGTATTAATTAGAGTTCATAGCCAAGGCATAACTTAATGAAGCGGGATGCGAAGATTGGCGAATCCGAAAAGGTCCTAACAAGACATGAGGGCTACATTTTGTTGCTAAAGATCCAAAAGTGATGTGAAGAATCATTTATAAAAAATCAATATGAAGGATCGAGACACACGACGAAAAGCAAATACTCCCCAAAAGATCATGGAGAAGTCTATCCGAAAAGACCCTAACAAGGTATGAGGATAAATAGATCCAAGTTCTAGAAGGAGGCAGATCGTTGTATATCAAAGTCCAAAATAAAGATTGGAGAAAAATGAAGAAGTCGTGGTCCAAATATGAAGAATCTCTCAAAAACTTCAAGTGAAGAAATTCCTAATATGAAGAGAAGACCATAATTTCATGAACGTCTCTCAAGATTTGAAGTATGAAGTCGCTGCCAAATATCGGTTCGAGAAAGGTCTCAAATCGTGAAGCGAGTTATGCCAAGATATGAACTTTATGAGGTCCCGAGAAGCAGTTTTAAAAGATTTTCTCCTTTAGCTAACTATTGATTAAATCGTCCTATTTTATTTTCAGCCTAATAAACTATCGAAATAAGTCAAACAATACATCCTCGTGATCATTTAAGACAAATTTAAAATATAAGAGATACACCTAGGAATAAGGGAGTCTAAGTGAATAATTGGCCCACATGAGTTTGTGTTAGTTTGCTAACTTATGATAACAATGATCTCGTTTTTAAGCTTGGTACGGGGAACGTGAAACTTGAGGGTGATAAACATTCATGACAACCAAAACCCCAATGTAAGTCTTTGATTTCTTTACTTGTTTCTATTTTTTTAATTTCCTTAAATGTTTAGTATTTAATAAAGGCCAAGGTGGGTTATTTATGATGGAAAATGTAAACCGTGCTTTAAAATTAATGCATTGCATAAGGGCATTGCAATGGTCAAGTGTAGGGGATTTAATAAGTGTGAAAACACTTATCCTTTTACCACTTATTTCCAATAATAACAAGACCAAAACGTGTATTTTATGTCGTAAAAGTCGGAATTATGCGTGGTTTGTGTTTTTATTGTGTTTTAGGACCAAAAGATGAAAAAGGAAGAAAACACGGGCTTTCACGGGCTTTTATCGAAGAAAACGAGAAAAGACGAAGTCAAAAGATCAAGAGTGCAAAAAGAACGGAAGTCCAAGACCTATTCTGAAGATTTATCGAAGAAAAAGTCTAAAGACGGAAGTTTAATGAAGTCGAAGAACTCAAGTCTAATTATAGAAGAAGATTATAAGACGAGTTCAATTTACATCGACAAATCCCGAGACGACGTCGAGAAAGACAAAGGATTTAAATCGAGTCGAGCCGAGAAGAAAGAAAGAGGAGGCAACACATGCACCTCCCCATTTTCCTATATATACCCTCCTAAACACATTAGGAGGGTTGGTTAGCTAGTTTAATTTTCTTTGTTTTAGTTTTCATTTTAGAGAGAGAAAGTTCTCTCACTAAAACTTCATCTTTTCTTTCAATTTTAAGTTTTATTTAATTTTTGTATTTGAGTTTCATTAATTAAAAATTTCAATTTAAGCTTTTAATCTTCAATCTTTTTCTTCCTTTCTTGATTTTACTTTGATTTTGATCCGAAATTTTAATACAAAGTTCTTGATTTTGACGTTTTCGTGATTAGAAAGTTTATCTTTTTAATCCTATATAAGTTTTTATACGATTAAGCTTAAGGCTTGTTATGCTTTTTGGCTTATTTAGTATTTAGCTTATTTACTTTTTTAGTTTACTTTAAAATTTTCATCCTTTAAAAGTTAATCTTATAAAGTTTGCTTATTTGGTGATTTGATAAGTTTTACATTCGTAGCTTATTGAGTCTCCTTAATATTGGTCTTGTTGAGTTTTTGATAAGTGCTTATTGAAATTTTGGCTTATTCTCATTTTCGGATTATTTGTGTTCCATCGCAATATTGAGGGTTTTACTCATTCCGACAGGCTGCTTGTGATCGCAATAACCCAAGGGGTTTTACTTTGCGATCAAGTGTTTTCATTCCCTTATTCTGATCGTGATTGCGATCGCTCATTGAGATCGCACATTGCGACGGTCTTAAGGTTACTTTAAGACGAAACTCTACCAAATTTTTGTTAGATGCATTCCGATAGAAAACCCTGGATTCCGATCTGAAACATTCCGATATTGGACATTCCGACGGCTTTAAGATTGAGTATTCTGATAGCTTTGGCCTTTTGTATTCCGATATTGGACATTCCGATACCTTGGACATTCCGATAGATAGTGTATTCCGATTGACCTACATTCCGATGGATATTACTTTGTTACATTCCGATGGTTATTCAGATGGATTATTCCGATTGTTTTAATTTTAGTACATTCTGATAGAATTCATTTTTACATTCCGATGGTTTAAGTTTTTAAGTAATAAGTTTTAAGTTCATTATGTTTTAAGTTTAATTTTTAAAGCTTTAATTTTACTCAACGACATTTATTTGCTTTTAGTTTAAAATTAGGTAATCAATCAAACCATTTTATTTTCCACCAAGAACGATTGAGTCGCACTAATTAACGGTAATCAATTCGAAAGACTGGAACTACGAACTTTCATACTTGGTGAAAACCTTGTATTAAATGATGTGCGATCGTTCAGTAGTCCACGACATGAAGATCCTTGGTTTGATTGACAAGAGTGACATATCGTGACCATTCAGACGGAAGATTATCAAGAAATTTAATGTTGGCAACAATTTGTGCAGGTTCATGTTTGTTTCTTCTAAGATGATTCATGAGGGTTGAAAACCGATGATAGTAAGGTTCAATTTGTTCCCCTTCAGTAGACGTAAATTTCTCCCATTCACGAAGCAACTTAGTTTCCTTTTCTTCTAAACCTATTTCACTCCCCTTCATCATTTTCTGGATCCTAAGCCACATCTCGTGTGCGGTTTCACAACTATCGACAGCATCATAAACATCTTCAAGAAGTCCCATGAGAATGACTTGAATTGCTTGATCATCAGCGTCGAGCTGTTTGGATTCAGCTTCAGTTAATTCTTCATCCGTTTGCTCATGACTAGAGTCAGCCACTGGGTTAGCATTCGTAGGGTCCCCAGGCACAAGAATTGTTCTTCTAACATATGGACCTTTTTGAATCGAGTTGACAATCAACTTTCGCAAAGGTTTACATTTTGCATAACGAAGGAGACGACTAGCCAATGTAGTGTAATTCTCCTTGGTAAGCATGGGTGGACGATTCTCAGTACCCGCAACATAAATATCTTGTTGAGACGTCATTGTAGAAGTCGTGTGTAAAACAGGATCTCAATTCGAAGAAAGCAAAGTGTTGTAATTAAAATCCTCTAAAATGAGTAATTCCACTAAGAAATTGAGCACGAGAAACCAAAAATTCCAAGGCAAACAAAAACTCACGACGTTTTTGAAAAAAAACTTGGAATACTTGTCACAACTTAACTCCGTCGAAATATTATCGAAATATTGATCGGAATAATCTGATCGGAAAGTCTGTCGGAACATCTGAGTACAATACCTATCGGAATATTTAATCACAGTAACTATCGGAATATGTATCGGAATAGTTATCGGAATAACAGAGTTCAACACCTATCGGAGTCCGTATCGAAATATGTATCGGAATAATAGCTTGAAACACTTATCGGAATCCTTGTCGGAATATCTATCGGAATAATAGCTTGTAACACCTATCAGAATAGATATCGGAATCTGTGTCGGAATGTCTAAACCCTTTTCCGATGGATTTTGTCGGAATATATAAACCCTTTTCCGATGGATTCTGTCGGAATAATTGCACTGTTCCGAGACAATAGGTAAAAAGATGAGATTTTTTACAAGAAATCCGTGATTTTATCCAACCCAAAGCACCCAAAACTCTACCACGACTATGTAGAGGATATATGGATCACTTGGAATAACAAGAACACGAAAAAATTTGATGTAAAGCTCACAAATTTCAAGAAAACAAGGACAACAGCAAAGAGCTAACCACGAATCCTTTGGCTATGATACCATAGGACTTATGTACACGACTTAACCAAATACGAATACCATCATGGAATAAACCAAAAAGAAAGATTAGATTAAGATGAACAAAAAAGAGAAAAATAAAAGGTTGTGATTCCTAGTGAGAGAAAGACATATGGTTTCTCTCTCTACAATCTTTGATATGGGAAACATACACACACAAATGAGGTGTTTAGTGCCTTTTATACTACAAGGGTAAGGTATAGAAGGCCTTCCTGATTTGTGTATTCGGGACTAATTCGCGTTACATACCAAAACATTATACTAGAACTCTCAACACCACCATGTAGCATTTTTCACGAGCTTCGCAACGGTATATTATATGACCATCACTTTAAATATGGCTAATATATCTCCTACCAATTCTTCATATCCACATCTATATACGTCATGGGACATCGTATAAGACCAAAAACCAGGTCTAGAAGGAAGCCATTGAAGCTCTTGAAGCTTTGATAGCAAGTTGTGCTCATAAGAAGTCATAAGGAGCCATTTTGGAGCTACCTAGATAATATCTATGTTAAGCAAGCTTTGATCTTGTTATAATGAATACTAAGACTTATTATAATGAATACTAAGACTTGTTATAATGCCAAAATGATGTTACAAAGATAATCCAAAGATAATTAAGTCATATGATCAATTTAAATGAAAGTTATAAGCTAAAGATCTCTTAAAATCCTAGTTTTGTATTTTACATGAAATAATAACTTAAAATCCGTTTCAAAAGCTATAATTCTGGTAAAAAACATTTATCATGATTATAAATGTGTTTTGAAACTTTGTTTTAAAATCCTAGATCATTTGGTACATTTTTGAGCTTGTTATGTGATTTTTACAAGTATAGGGACTAATACTATCATTTTGAAACTATTTACATTTTGGGTTAAAAGTGTCATTTTGTGAAATTTAAAGCTATAATAATGAATTTTGAAAAGTTTGAGACCCTAAGGTTAAATATTAAGGGTTAAAATTATAAATATTAAAACTATATATTTAAAGGGTTAAAAGTGTAATTATGTCAAAATATAACTATGAGAACTATTTTTTCCAATATTGAAACTAAAGACATAAAATGTAAATATTATACTATGTGTCATGTTAGTAGGGAACTTTGTACAAGGATGTTCCATCTCGATATTACGTTCTGACTGAGTGGTTGGGTTTACGATTAAAGTGCCCTCGCTCCTCAAACGTTTATAGAATGGCTTCCGAGTATGATGGCCCAAACAATGATACTATAACACTAAAATATATGAATCAAAGAATATATATACAAAATATGAAAAGATTGAACTCACAGATTATGACTTGATATATATACATATTGTATGTTAACTTAGATTTTGTGAGAAGGTTGTGATTGGTTATAGCAGAATAATTCAAGACTCTATAGGCTAAGGTGAGTTCATAGCCTCACTTTTGAAAGTTATAAATGATTTGAAAACCCGCGAAGGCGATATATGCTAAAACTGGAATACAAGTGTTTTTGTATGCTACCTATATGATTATCGACACTACGTTTACTTATTGCCATTAAGTCCCTTTTTAATTGTGGACCACTAATCATTTAATGAGCGTTAATATTATGGACAGTACTATTGGAGACTGACGTCTCCTATCTGGGCAAGTCGCAGTTGTTAGCAGCTAATGGTTCCCACCTAGGCTAAACAGATATGCTTTATTTTGCTAAACTCAGGATAGTCATGCAAACCACCTGCTTAAGGGCAATTTGTTGGTTTTTCTGACAATGTCTAGTCGCGGGGTCATGAGCTAGTGCAATAAGAATCGATGATTTGAAATTAGGGTGTATAACACGGTAGCCCTGGAGTCGTACTTGTATTCATATATTGTTTAAACCTATTAATTCACTCAACCATTGTGTTGACTTGAAGGCATATATTTCAGGTGAATGAGGACTGGCGGGCTGCGGATGGTGGTGTCTTGAAAAGTTATCATTCTAAAGAATAAAACTAGATCTTTGGGGAAACCTGTGATGTAAAACGTCTGTACAGTTGTTTTTGTTAAACTCTGAATAATAAATGAATGATAACGTAAATATTTATAAAATGTCTTTTGAGCATTTTCTCTTATTGTGACTATGGTACCTTGATAGTAATACCCCAGGTTAGCTTTCACTGCTATTTGGTAAAAATTGGGGTAATGGTTCCTTGAAGAAATGAACAAAGTTGTAGATGTGGTTGGTGAATAGCCAAATGTGAGAGTGAAGAAAGAAATTGTATCGGATCTGAAATATAAGAATTTTAATCATGGGAAAGAAGAGCATGATTACACGCCACCAACCTTGACTTATTGTCCGCAAACAACTTATGAAATATGCGAATGTTCAAACACCTCACAAAAAAGTCATATTCTAGACAATGAGGATGAGCCTAAAAACCAACCTAGACCAATTACGATAGTATTCTCAATGGTTACAAGAATGAAGACATTAAGGCTGCTCATTTCTCAAGCAGTGCAGGGGAAGTTGAAAATTTATCAAAGGGTTGTTAAATCAACGTCCTCGAATGATGTGCTCAAATAGGAAGCATGGAATACTCGAATGGGTTCATATATCAAGAAGAACGGGTACGTGCAATGTCCATACGAGCATGCTTTGTACGTCAATAAGAATGATAATAAAATTCTACTTGTTGCTTTGTACGTTGATGATATCTTATTTGGTGGGAATGATGAGATGATAATTTAAAATTTTAAAGAAAAAATGAATCAAGAATTTGAGATGACATATTTGGGATTAGTGAAAATTTTCCATGATATGGAGATTAGACAAGATAAATACCCGATATTTCTATCACAAGAGGCTTTTATGCAAAAGAACTAGGCTTAACATGGAAGATTATAATCATGTGGCAACACTACTAGAGTCGGGTACTAGACTCTTTAATATTGAGGGAGGAGAGCGGGTAGATGCGAGTCGATACCGAAATGCAGTCGAAATCTTCATATACTTAACGTGTACGGGGATCGACATTGCATATAGTGTAGGCATTGTGAGTCTGTTCATCGAGAATGTGAGGTCCTGTCACTGGAACGCGGTAAGGATAATTGTTCGATATATAAAAAGAACACAATCACTGATGGTTTATCATTATCATAAAAATTATAAAACCCTAAAATGGATCAAAGAACACACAGCGGAAGCAAATTAACAAGATCTTTAATTAACCCGATTATAATTAATCAAGGCTAGGGTTACATACCTTTATCCTAGCAAGATCTACAAGTTGACGGAACGGTCACCGGTAGAGATAGATCACGAACACCACCAGGATGTAATTTAAAGCAAGATTACACCACGATCTTGTACACACGTGATACGATGAGTCAATCGTGAGTCTAGCACGAACAAACCGAGCTTCCAAGTCTATGGAAGATCTACCCAACAACCCTAGAGAGGGGCTAGGACTAGATCTAGAATAGCTTATTGAAAATCAAAGAAGAACCCTAATGGGTGTTTGTTTTGGCCGGCGGTTTGGAGCAAAGAAAGAGAGATATGGAGTGAAAAATTATGAGGCTTTAGGTTTGTTTATATACACCTTGGAAAACTTCTCTTCCAAGGTTAAACAAGATAGAGCCAAAAAATCTTTTCTCCTTATCTTTGTCTCCCTATTTAGGCCGGATATACACAAGCTCTAAAAGAGGTTTCCGGAACTTTTCTGACTCCTTCTTTTAGCTTCTTTAACCTTCTATAACGGTCGTTTAATACTTAACTTTTAATTACTTAACGATCGTTAGCTACGGTTTGATTTAATAAATTTAATAAATATAATAAATATATTTAATAAACAAATTAACCCTTCACGTAATATGTGCAATCCCGTGATCTCGAGTTTGATCCTATCACACGACAATCGATTTTTAAGTACATAAACTTTCAGCTCCCACTTGGACAAAATTCGAATATCGTGATCACATTGATTAGCGTCTAGTTACACTAACAATGTCACTAGTACAACTCGAGTAAGGCCTCCTGGACAAGAACCTTTTAATGATTACATCATTATTATTATCCTTTTATTTCAAATACATCGTTAATAAGGATATGGATCTCAGTCATTCCTTCATTAACTATTTTGTTTCTCGTTTACGGATATAGCAAGATTACCAAAACAAATTTGGGTGTGGCCACACAAACATCTTACTACTCCCCCGAGGGGCCTAGTTGTATTTATACTTCAAAAATGATTTGAAGGAAACAAATCCCATTTTGACTACAAGCAAAACACATGAACTTTGCAACACTTCTGAAAATAACCCTTATAACTACTAGTTACGTTTAGTGTTAGGTTATCTCACAGAAATGCACTACATTCAATGCAGTTTTCTGGTATCTCAGGTCTAAGGATAACTATTTATGATTTACTTAATGACAAAGATCCATAAAGTAAAATCACATAGTTGGGATAAGTCCAATATTTGATCCATCAAATATCATCCAAAATTGACCAATATATTTTCAAGTATACTCTGTCACTATTTTGAATTGTATTAGTTTAATAATACTCCCATATTATTAATCGACAACGGACATTTAGAAACATCATAATGCTCACGGATTAAAACGTGTAAAATAGGATACAAAATCAAATAACAGATAATAAACGAAATCCAATCTTTATTTCATCAATTCAATAATGTCTTACATCCTTTATCCAAATACTAATCAACAGATTTATTGCATGAATTCGCTAGCTAGTTGCAGCCCAATTGCCTTGGCATGCTTAACTACCTTCGGCCTAGACAAAGCCTTAGTAAAAGGATCAGCTACGTTATCATCTGTGCGAACTTTTATTAATTTTATTTCTCGAGCTTCCACTTGTTCTCGAACGTAGTGATATCTACGTTTAAAGTGTCTGGCGCCTTTCATAACTCCAGGGTCATTGGCGAATAGTATTGCAGCAGAATTGTCGCAATATATATCAATAGGATCTTTAATTGAAGGCATCACTCCAAGATCTCCAATAAACTTCCTAATCCAAACAGCTTCCATTGCAGCTTCTGAAGCGGCCATGTACTCGGATTGAGTCGCATGCATAGCAATGGTTTTCTGCTTACTGCTCTTCCAGTCAACTGCTCCTCCATTGATGACAAACACGTAACCCGTCTGAGACTTCGTATCGTCTTTATCACATTGCCAGGACGCATCACAAAATCCTGTTACATTCAATTCTGTGTCTGGTTTACCCCCGAATACTAAAAACATATCTTTCGTACTTCTCAAATACTTTAGAATATGCTTAACAGCAGTCTAGTGGGACTTTCTTGGATTCTGTTGGTATCTACTGATCGAGTTCTGAGCAAATGCCACATCAGGCCTTGTGCATCTTACAGCATACATAATAGATCCTACAGCCAAAGCATAAGGCGCCTTCTTCATGTAAGCCACCTCTTCAGGTGATGATGCATCTTTCTCATGACTTAACTCATGCTTAACCTTCATCGGTAAGAAACCTTTCTTAGAGTTATGCATGTTATATTTCTTCAATATCTTATCAATATAAGCATCTAAGCTAAGACCAATTAACCGTCTACTCCTATCTCGATAGATCTTAATTCCCAGAATATACGCAGCATCTCCCAAATCCTTCATAGAAAAACATTTACCAAGATAATCCTTAACTTCCTTAAGTCTTGGAATGTTACTTCCTGATAGGTGTGTAAACACCCATCCTTTTTAACACTTAATTACAATAATAACCGAGCCAAAACGTGTATTTTATGTCTTTTATGTCGGAATTATGCGTGGTTTGTGTTTTTGTTGTGATTTAGGACGAAATTGTGAAAAGTGGAGAAAACACGGCATTCACGGGCTTTTATTGAAGAAAAAGATGAAGTCAAGAAGTCAAGAGTGCAAAAAGAACGGAAGTCCAAGACCAATTCTGAAGATTAGTCGAAGAAAAAGTCAAAAGACGGAAGTTTATCAAAAGCCAAAAAACTCAAGTCTAATTTATTGAAGAATTACAAGACGAGTTTGAAGAAATCCCGAGACAAAGCCATTTAAAGTCCAAGATTAAGAAGATTAAAAGGCTTAAGGACTAATGGTGCAATTAACAAAAGATTAAGAAGAGAAGGACTAAGCATGCAATTAAGGAGAAAGGAAAGAGGGAAGGAAGCGTCCTAAGCACCCCTTAATCCTCCCCTATAAATAGCCATTAGGATTAATCTTTTCATTTTTGTTGGCTAATAGTGACAATTAGTTCTTCCACTTTTAATTACCTTGTCATTTAATTACTTGTCAAATTTAAATACTTGTCTTGCACCTTAATTACCATTTAATTTCAAGTAAGTGTTCTTTTAATTCTTCTTATTATTTATCTTTATTGTTTGATCTCTCATTCTACCTTTCTTTAATCTTTGGTTTATATGTTTATTATTCATGTTCATGTTCTTGAGTTTTTGTCAAATTTATTAAGTGGGTTTTGATTATCTTGATCTTTATTGTTAGTTTTGTTGTTTTAGATTGATTGTTTATGATTAATAGTTGTTTATTGATTAGTTTGATTTAATCTTGTGGTTGATTTTGCTTAAGTTTGATTAGATTCGTGTGAATATTTTGTTCCCTATTCTTCGGGGTGTTTGTTCTCTGTTTCTGATCTTTCCCAGGAAAAACAAGCCCAGCAATATTCCGAGTAGAGGATTCAAAAAGCTTCTCATCCGGAATATTAAAACATTCCGAGTAAGACTTTTGTTCCGAATCAAGGTCTTGACCAAGGTGCTCCATCCGGAATATTGGATATTCCGGATAGAGAAGGTATTCCGAATAGGCTGAGTATTCCGTATAGGCAAGAACATTCCAAATAGCAGATTATTCCGAATAGGGAAATATTCCGAATAGGCCAATCATTCCGAATAGGCAGAATATTCCGAATAGCAAGATTATTCAGGATAGGCAGTTTATTCCGAATAGGGCAAACATTCCGAATAGCAAGATTATTCAGGATAGGCAGTTTATTCCGAATAGGGCAAACATTCCGAATAGCAAGATTATTCCGAATAAGGGTATTATTCCGGATAAGCTGATTTTCCGGTTTCTTTAATTTCAGTTTTTAAGTTTCTGCCTTTTAATTTCGAGCTTTATTTTTCCCGCCTTTTTCCTTACTCGCACTTTAAGTTTAATTGCCTTAGATTTATTTTAGCCTTGCCTTAGTTTTAAGTTTTAGTTGCATTTTAAGTTTGCCTTAGTTAGATTTAAGTTTGCGTTATTTACTTTTAGCCCCCTTTAATTTCTCGTCACGCTTTTAAATACTTGCACCATTTATTTTAAATTAGAGTTAGATTTAAATTACTGCACTTTTACTTTAATTGTTTTGCACATTTTAAATACTACAACGACACAACTATTTGTTTCACCAAAAACAGCAGAGTCACACATAGAACCTAGATCAATTCGATTAGACCACAACAACGAACTTTAATTTTTATACGGGGTGTCAAAAGCCTTGTATCAAATGGCGCCGCTGCCGGCTCTTTTCGTAAAGATTAACGGTTTTCTGTGAGAGACGTGTTGCTTTTTGGGATCCGTTCACTTGTAAGCGTTATTTTCTTGCTTAAAAATTCAAAAAAAAAACCATAAAAATTGAAAATTGATAAAAATCCATAAAAATTAAAAATTTCAAAAATCCAAAAAGATTTTATTTTTATTGTGTATATATATTATCTTTGTGTTTGGTATTGTTTTCTTTTGTCTTTGTAGGTGTATGCGTACTAGATCTTCTAATTATCAAGAGCTCGACACTCGAAAAGATTTAAGTATGTCAGGTGTTAACAACAACAATAATCCACCGCACCTCAACAATAACAACAATGTTCTTCCACAACCCGATCTTCGGACAATGGAGGAGCTTTGTCAACCTACCATGTTTGGACGAGGAGGACCGATTGCACCGATGCAAATCACGGCTCCGGAGTTTTCGTTTAAGCACCACATGATTCAGCAAGTGCAAACTAACCCGCTCCGTGGATTGCCTGATGATGATGCCAACAAACACCTCGACAAGTTCATTACAATCACCCAAAGCATGAAGTTGCCCGGTGCCACAATGGATGTTCTTCGCCTTCAACTCTTTCCACATACTTTATCGCATCATGCCGAGAAATGGTTTGATCGTCTCCCGAAGAATTCTATTCACACTTGGGATGACATGACTCAACGCTTTTTGTCGCGCTACTTTCCACCATCCATGGTCACAAGCCTTTGCAATCAAATCAGCGGTTTCATGCAAGACCCCGATGAATCTCTTTTTTGATGCTTGGGAAAGATATAATGTCTTGATTGATCGTTGTCCAAACCACAATATGCTCCCTGTCACATTGATTGATACTTTCTACAACGGTTTGACTTTTCGAGATCGTGATACGATTAATGCAGCCGCCGGTGGCACATTTATGAAAAGGAGACCTGAGGAGTGTAGAGAGCTTATTGAGAACATGACTACTCACCACAAAAACTGGGATTCCTCCGCTTCTTCAAAGAACAACCCGAGAGTCAATGTCTCTTCTACTTCAGCAAACCCTGATATGACCGAACTCACCCGCATGATGACTGAAATGAGCAAAAGTATCCTGCTTCTCGCTTCAAACCAACAACAACAAGTTAAAGCGGTTGCTACTCCTTGTGAAACATGCGGCGGTCCTCACTCATACACTGATTGTCCTTCTACACAAGGAAATCTGGAAAATGTGTATGCAGCTTATGGTAATTATTCACCGGAAAATTACCAAGCTAGACCTCAAGGGGATAGAAATTTGTTGAGTTACCGGTCAAACAACTACCTTTCACCCGGTTTTTCTCCTCAAAACCAAAACCCCGCCAACAACTACAATAGAAGCAACCAAATCCCACCAAGAGCTTCTAATCCTTATCACCCACCCGCCCAACAAGCCCAACCCATTAACCCCGACGTTGAAGCCATCATGAGAACCCAAGGTGAGCAAATCAAGAATCTGCAGAGCCAAATTATCAATCTAAAAGGAGATATTACCAAGCAAGGAAATGAGATAAGATCCGAGCTTCGAGATAATATCCAATCCTCCTTCAGCAATCAAACAAATGATTTGAAGAATATGCTTGCTAGTTTCTTGCCCGCCGCTCAACCCTCTTCTTCGAGTTCTCTACCTTCAAACACCGTCACCAATCCACGAGCAAATGTGAGTGCTATTACTACTCGTAGTGGAATTACCATTGTCGATCCACCAATCCCGCCCCCATCATCTACACCTCCTCCACCACCATTTATCCCTACTCCTCCTACACCTAGTATTAGTGCACCATTACCGTCTCCGCCTCGTCATGACGATGTACCTAGGAAGGACCCTTCAACATCTCAACCTTTACCTACTACACCTGTACCTTCACCACCCAAACCTAATATCCCTTATCCTTCACGTTTAGGCAAGACCAAAATGCTAACCAAGGATGACTCTCAAGTGACGAGCTATGTGAAGATGCTATCTCAAATGAACATCAACATTAGCCTTGTTGAAGCACTTGTCCACATGCCGAAATTTGTTAAAGCATTTAAGGAATTGCTTAGCAAGAAGGAGAAGCTGATTGAGCTCGCCAACACACGCTTAAATGAAAACTGTTCTGCAGTTATTCTTAAAGAACTTCCGGAAAAGCTTGGAGATCCCGGTCGTTTTGTGTTGCTTTGCATTTTCAACAAAACCGAAGAATTTACTGCCCTTGCTGATCTCGGGGCCAGTGTTAATCTTATGTCATTGAGTGTTTGGAAAACACTATCATTGCCCGACCTTACTCCAACAAAGATGACTCTTGAACTTGCAAATCGCACTCTCGCTTACCCCGTTGGTATTGCCAAAGATGTGTTCATCAAAGTTGGCACATTTACTTTCCCGGTCGACTTTGTCGTTGTTGATTATGAAATGGACCCTCGTATTCCTTTAATACTTGGTCGGCCATTCTTGAGAACCGGACGAGCTCTAGTTGATGTTGCCGAAGGTGAGTTAATCTTACGAGTCGGGAATGATGCACAAGTTTTCAAAATGGGGAAGCTTACAAGCAAATCCTTTGGACGAGAATCAGTGAATATGATTAATGTGCTTGACGATTTTGTCGTCTACAACAATCCTCTATTCGATTCTTCCATTGATAATCCACTTTTTCAAGATGATGTGGATGATTCTCTATCCAATTTGGACCCTTCATCCATTTATGATTCTCCACCGATCTTTGATGCTTATGATGATGATTCTAGCTCAGATTCGGATGATTATGATGACCTTACCTCCGAGTATCCCGACCTGCCCACATACGATGATTTTGATGAGGCCGATACTCTTTCGAGCGATTCTTCTCATGCTGAAGATCCTCCACCATCACTCGATCCTACTTTGGACGATTACTCATTTGAGGAAGACTTCTCTGCTTTTCTCAATACTTACTTCCCTCATGAGACTGATGCTCCTCCTTATGATTTTGAAGATTATCGTCTTGATCCTACTTTGGATTTGAAGAACATACTTTTAAAGGAGAAGAAACCGGTTGACACCGACATCCGCAGCACGTATGATTTAACACCTCTTTGTCCCCCTTCTGAGGACGAGGTTGTGCTTCTTCGCGGATCTTCTTCCCATTCTGCTAAGCCTGAGTGCTATTTTCCCTTAAAGGAAAAGGTGTTCGACCCCGGTATTGATATTCTTCAGCCATCTTAGTATCCACCTGATGAAATAAAAGGAAATATCTTTGGAACTTATGGAAATCTGCTTGCTCCACTTCACCCTTGCTTCCACCGTGCTCCATCGCTGCTTAAGGGAACCTTGCCTACTCTTCTTTGGCTTGCCTTGTTCGCCTTAAGCTTGTGCTATTTGATGGACGAAAATTATGTCTTTGATCCCGGTGGATATGCTTCATGCTTCTTCCTATGATGATCAAGGTCGAGTCAGGCTCACGACTCGGTAATCAAAAATCAAGCGCTTCTTGGGAGGCAACCCATGTATCTATCTTTTCGCTTTCTTTATCCTAAGTGTAGGGGAGACCCGTTGGTTTGCTATTTCCTCTCCTCTCTTCTTATAATCAGGGATTCAAGCGCTCAATGATCCACTCTTGATGATTCTTGACGACCCGTGATTCCGTGTTCCCTTCTTCCCGGTTCTATCCTAAACTCTTTTCGATTCACTATTTTATATTTTCTCAATATTAAAATAGGAATCTCTTTAGTTGTCTCTTCCTTAGCGAGATTTAAACAAAGTGCACAATGTCCTAAGTGTAGGGGAGTTTACTCCCACATGCTTAAACATTGAGGACAATGTTTATATTAAGTGTAGGGGGACTTCTATCGAAGTTAAGTGGTATTTTCCTTGTATTTGTCCTCATTTTAACCGGAAAATCAATTTTTCGACATTTTTCAAAATTTTTGATCTATTTTGGCCTATTAGTTTTTCCCTTTGTATAGTTATTTTTCCTTCTTTGTTAGAATAAATCTTTAATAAAGTGATTTTAATTTTCAAACGTAGTGAATCTTTTGACTCAACCCGAGTTTACTTATCTAAGTTACTCTAGCTAGTATCCTTAACGTGTTTAAGTCAAGTTTTGCTAGGCTTTTATATAGGGAGCTATAAAACGCGAAAGTCTTAACTCTCACGGGTTAAGAACAAGAACTTTTCGCAAGTTCCTATAATTGATCCTAGAGAGTCGTTTATCAATGGAACTTTAAAATGCGATTTTTAAACTTGAAAAAGTCTAAGAGTTTGCAAGATCCTATAGGCGACTCGAAAACCCAAAACTTTGATTTAATAGGCTAAGCATCCACGAGTCTCATTCCTTGAGATTTTAAACTGTGGAGAACGAGAGATGATTGAGCCAATTATAAGTTTGGTATTCTTTCGGGAATTTATGTGAGTTAATTATGAGCCTATTCTCCCATCGCCTGCTAATAAATTTATCTGCAATAAATAAGGTTGTACGATTTGAAAAGTTACTTAGCTTCTAGCCCAAGATCGTTTAAAAGTTTCTCGGTATGGATTAGAGTTCATAGCCAAGGCATAACTTATTGAAGCGGGATGCGAAGATTGGCGAGTCCAAAAAGGTCCTAACAAGGCATGAGGGCTATATTTTGTTGCTAAAGATCCAAAGTGATGTGAAGAATCATTTATCAAAAATCAATATGAAGGATCGAGACACACGACGAAAAGCAAAAACTCCCCAAAAGTCATCGAGAAGTGTATCCGAAAAGACCCTAGCAAGGTATGAGGATAAATAGATCGAAGTCAAAAAGGAGGCGGATCGTTGTATATCAAAGTCCAAAATAAAGATTGGAGAAAAATGAAGAAGTCGTGGTCCAAGTATGAATCTCTCAAAACTTCAAGTAAAGAAATTCCTATTATGAAGAGAAGACCATTATTTCATGAACGTCTCTCAAGGTTTGAAGTATGAAGTCGCTGCCTATCGGTCCGAGAAAGGTCTCAAATCGTGAAGCGAGTTATGCCAAGATATGAACTTTATGAGGTCCCGAGAAGCAGTTTAAAATATTTTGTCCTTTAGCTAACTATTGATTAAATCGTTCACTTTATTTTCGGCCTAAATAACTATCAAAATAAGTCAACAAATGCATCCTCGTGATCATTCAAGACAATAATAAAATATAAGAGATACACCTAGGAATAAGGGAGTCTAAGTGAGTAATTGGCCCACATGAGTTCGTGTTAGTTTGCTAACTTATAATAACAATGATCTCGTTTTTAAGCTTGGTTTGGAGAAAGTGAAAACTTGAGGATGATGATTATTCATGACATTTCCAAAACCCAAGGTATGTTTTTGATTTCTTTACTTTGAATGTTTATAGCTTTCTATCTCTTTAATAAAGGCCAAGGTGGATTGATTTTGATGAAAAATGTAAACGTGCTTTGTAACTAATGCATTGCATGAGGACATTGCAATGGTCAAGTGTAGGGGATTTGATAGGTGTGTAAACACCCATCCTTTTTACCACTTAATTACAATAATAACCGAGCCAAAACGTGTATTTGATGTCTTTTATGTCGGAATTATGCGTGGTTTGTGTTTTTGTTGTGATTTAGGACGAAATTGTGAAAAGTGGAGAAAACACGGCATTCACGGGCTTTTATTGAAGAAAAAGATGAAGTCAAGAAGTCAAGAGTGCAAAAAGAACGAAAGTCCAAGACCAATTCTGAAGATTTATCGAAGAAAAAGTCAAAAGACGGAAGTTTATCAAAAGCCGAAAAACTCAAGTCTAATTTATTGAAGAATTACAAGACGAGTTTGAAGAAATCCCGAGACAAAGCCATTTAAAGTCCAAGATTAAGAAGATTAAAAGGCTTAAGGACTAATGGTGCAATTAACAAAAGATTAAGAAGAGAAGGACTAAGCATGCAATTAAGGAGAAAGGAAAGAGGGGAGGAAGCTTCCTAAGCACCCCTTAATCCTCCCCTATAAATAGTCATTAGGATTAATCTTTTCATTTTTGTTGGCTAATAGTGACAATTAGTTCTTCCACTTTTAATTACCTTGTCATTTAATTACTTGTCAAATTTAAATACTTGTCTTGCACCTTAATTACCATTTAGTTTCAAGTAAGTGTTCTTTTAATTCTTGTTATTATTTATCTTTATTGTTTGATCTCTCATTCTACCTTTCTTTAATCTTTGGTTTTTATGTTTATTATTCATGTTCATGTTCTTGAGTTTTTGTCAAATTTATTAAGTGGGTTTTGATTATCTTGATCTGTATTGTTAGTTTTGTTGTTTTGGATTGATTGTTTATGATTAATAGTTGTTTATTGATTAGTTTGAATTAATCTTGTGGTTGATTTTGCTTAAGTTTGATTAGATTCGTGTGAATATTTTGTTCCCTGTTCTTCGGGGTGTTTGTTCTCTGTTTCAGATCTTTCCCAGGAAAAACAAGCCCAGCAATATTCCGAGTAGAGGATTCAAAAAGCTTCTCATCCGGAATATTAAAACATTCCGAGTAAGACTTTTGTTCCGAATCAAGGTCTTGACCAAGGTGCTCCATCCGGAATATTGGATATTCCGGATAGAGAAGGTATTCCGAAAAGGCTGAGTATTCCGGATAGGCAAGAACATTCCGAATAGCATATTATTCCGAATAGGGAAATATTCCGAATAGGCCAATCATTCCAAATAGGCAGAATATTCCGAATAGCAATATTATTCAGGATAGGCAGTTTATTCCGAATAGGGCAAACATTCCGAATAGCAAGATTATTCAGGATAGGCAGTTTATTCCGAATAGGGCAAACATTCCGAATAGCAAGATTATTCCGAATAAGGGTATTATTCCGGATAAGCTGATTTTCAGGTTTCTTTAATTTTAGTTTTTAAGTTTCTGCCTTTTAATTTCGAGCTTTATTTTTCCCGCCTTTTTCCTTACTCGCACTTTAAGTTTAATTGCCTTAGATTTATTTTAGCCTTGCCTTAGTTTTAAGTTTTAGTTGCATTTTAAGTTTGCCTTAGTTAGATTTAAGTTTGCGTTATTTACTTTTAGCCCCCTTTAATTTCTCGTCACGCTTTTAAATACTTGCACCATTTATTTTAAATTAGAGTTAGATTTAAATTACTGCACTTTTACTTTAATTGTTTTGCACATTTTAAATACTACAACGACACAACTATTTGTTTCACCAAAAACAGCAGAGTCACACATAGAACCTAGATCAATTCGATTAGACCATAACAACGAACTTTAATTTTTATACGGGGTGTCAAAAGCCTTGTATCACTTCCCATGATCAATATGTCATCGACATATAGAATTAGGAACACTACATTACTCCCACTAGCTTTGCGGTATACACATGGCTCATCACGATTTTGAATAAATCCGAACTTTTTGATTTCTTCATCAAATCGCTTATTCCATTGACGTGATGCTTGCTTCAAACCATAAATAGATCTTTGAATTTTACACACGGGCTTTGGATATTTAGGATCAACATACCCTTCCGGTTGTTGCATATAGATGTCTTCATCAAAGCGACCGTTCAAGAAGGCAGTTTTAACATCCATTTGCCATATCTCATAGTCATAGTATGCTGCTATAGCTATGAGAATCCTAATAGCTCGTAAGTCTGCTACAGGAGAAAATGTCTCCTCGTAGTCTATGCCAAAAGTTTGAGTAAAACCTTTAGCCACCAAACGCGCTTTATAGGATTGTACATCACCATCCATGTCAGTTTTCTTCTTATAGATCCACCTATTTTTCACTACTTTAGCATTTTTAGGTGCGTCTACAAGAATCCAAACATCATTGATTTCCATGGATTTCATTTCCTCATTCATCGCAACTATCCATTTTGACTTTTCTGGATCAGACATTGCGGATCGATAGTTAGCAGGTTCACCAAGATCCCCTACTTCCTCCTCATCATCCTCTATGTAAAGACATAGTTTGTCCGGCGCACGTATGGTACTTTGAGACCTACGTGGAGGAATTAATTCCGGTGGAACACTCAGACTTTCTGGTTCTTCAGGAATTTCTTCGCTAGTATTTTCAGAAGGCAATGTATCTTCAATTTCTTCAAGATCATAATTTCTCTCACTGAATTCTTGATTTACAAGATCATTCTCAAGGAAGTCTCCATACCGAGCCACAACTATTTTGTTCTCAACCGGATAATAAAAGTAGTAACCCATAGTTTCCTTAGGGTAACCTACAAAGATACATTTTACTGAGCGTTGTTGGAGTTTATCTCCAGAGTCACGTTTCACATACGCCTCACAACCCCAGATTTTCAAATAAGACAAATATGGCTTCTTGCCATGCCATAGTTCATATGGTGTCTTATCAACCTTCTTTGTGGGAACCATATTTAGAATACGAACAGCAGATTCAAGAGCATAATCCCAAAAGGATAATGGTAAAGTTGTAAGATTAAACATAGATCGTACCATGTCCAATAATGTACGATTTCTCCTTTCAGATACACCATTTTGTTGTGGAGTATACGGAGAAGTAAGTTTCTAAAAAATTCCATTCTCACTTAAATAATCTTTAAACTCTTGACTTAAATATTCACCACCACGATCAGAACGAAGAGCTTTAATCTTCTTTCCTAGTTGTAACTCTACTTCGGCTTTAAACGTTTGAATGTTTCAAATACCTCATGTTTATGTTTAAGTAAATAAACATAACCATAACGGCTATAATCATCCGTAAACGTCAAGAAGTAGCTAGCACCTTTCCTTGACACATGTCTAAGTGGTCCACACACATCAGTATGTATTAAACCAAGTAGTTCAGTAGCCCTTTCAATATTGCTATTAAAAGGTTTCTTGGTCATCTTCCCAGAGATACAAGATTCACATTTATCAAATG
The DNA here is from genome assembly GCA_025667525.1 of Glebionis coronaria. NCBI lineage: Eukaryota > Viridiplantae > Streptophyta > Magnoliopsida > Asterales > Asteraceae > Glebionis > Glebionis coronaria. The sequence continues at coordinate 588,026 of JANFOE010000224.1, forward strand.
ATTCATCATTGATACTTTCCAAAAGCCCATCACGTTGAAGCTTTTGTATGCGAGTCTTCCCAATATGGGCAAGCCTACAATGCCAAAGATAAGAAGAGTTCTTGTCTAACTTACTCTTCTTATTCATGCTAAAAACAGAATTGTTTTTTCTCTTGGGATTTTTATCATGCATGTTAATTTCAAAAACACCATTCACAGAAATTGCATCAAAAAAGAATAAACCATCTTTGAAAACAGAAATTCTATTATTATCAATCGTGTGAGTAAATCCAAGATCCAACATACAAGAAAAGGAAATGACACCCCTAACAATTGTAGGTGCATAGTGACAATTATTTAAAAACAATACTAAACCCGAAGGTAAAACTAATTTAAATATTCCTATAGCTTCAACCGCTGCTTGTGCGCCATTGCCCACTTGCAGAAATTGTTCCCCATAGGTAAGCCTCCTTTTCAACTCAAATCCCTGCAGGGTATTACAAATATTAATACCACATCCCGTATCATATACCCAGGAGTTCGATTTGTATGAAAGATTAAATAACTCTATCATAAAAAAAGTTACCAGAAGATGGTGCTGCAGCAGCTTGCTCAGACTTCTTCTTATGTTCTGCCATTTCATGGAGATAGAGAGAGCAATTCCTCTTCCAGTGTCCAGTCATCTTGCAGTAGTGACAAGTCTCATCTTTCAGAGATTTCTTAGCAAAGTTTTGCTTTGGTTTTGATGTAGTCACAACTTGCTTGCTCTTATCAACCTTGCCTTTGCCTTTCTGCTTCTTATTCACTTGCGGTTTTGGTTTCGACACTCTACCCTTTTGTACATAAAGTACTTGAGGAGTAGCAGTCGATGCCTTATCTTTCAAACCCTTTTCGAAGTCAATGAGCATTGTATGCAAATCATTAACTGTCATCCCCGTGCAATGCATATTATAGTTACGAACGAAATCATTGAAGTCCTTATTAAGGGACCTATTGATCAAGTTAATAGCCATATTATGATCAAAGGGTTATCCTAGTGCGATGAGTTGTTCCATATAACCCCTCATCTCCATATAATGAGCACTTACGGACTTTCCAGGAGCTTGCTTGCAACTATGTAGAGCATCAACCAGATCATAGATCTCTACAGCTTGCGGCGTTTCATACACAGCCTTGAGTTCATCAAGCATTTGCTGAGATGGAAATAGCTCATACTTCCTTTGAAGTGATGGAGCCATTCACCCTAACATTACAGCAGCCACCTCATGGTGCTTCTTAACGTTAGCAGCGTGTTGAAGCCTTTCCGCATCAGTTGCTCCTTCAGCAAGATCCTCCGGAAAAGGAGTTTCCAAGATATTGATAGTACCCGCTGCTCTCAGAACAATTCTTAGTGAGCGGTACCAGTCATTGAAATTAGGGACAGTAAGCTCAGGCCGTTCAAAGAAAGCTTTGAATGCCGAGCTTATTGTCAGATTGCTTTCGGGTTGAGCCATTTCTATAGAAATAAGTTCAAACATTAGTATTTTCGATAATAAAAATCAAGAAAATAAAATTACCCCGGTAATAAAACCATAGTATTTTCCTTGAAAAACTAGAATCCATATTGACATAGATTTATCACATCAGTTGATCTGCTAGTGACAAATGTATTCAACACAGTAACTTGTCGAACAATAATTGACAAACAAATTTTCAATTTCTAGATATGTTAGGGATTTACATTGCCAAAATCATTTGTATTGTAAACATGTTTTATCCCTATTTTATGCCTTAAGTTTCCAGTTCTCACTGAGTAACTCAATTAAGTCGACTAATCTAAAGAACGTAAAACCTTCATGTGCAATCTTATTCAGTCATGAAGTTTACTCTCCATTACAACATCGTCCGATATCGTATATGACGACAATTGTAACTTCAAGTGTTCGTCAATTAGAGGGCATATGACTTAAATTTTAGGGTATAGATTTTGGTGTCAAAATCATGTATGGAGAAGCATGCATACATCTCCATAACATAAGTTTAATAAAACATTTAGTAAACTTTTTGGTGAGACTAAAAGTTCATCATATATTTGCAAGTTGAGGTATTGGTTAAACCAATCAACCTTAAAAATTATACCAATAACAACCGTAGGTAATTCCAATTTTGACGCACAGGCGAGCCGGGATTTTGGTCAGCGCTGAAGCATAACACCTCCTTCCTTAACCGGGTACAAGACCAGCGGTTCGTTATACCCACTTTATAGTTTACCAAAATTGAGTAGGCCGTTAAGTTGCTATTGCAATTCTAATCAACGCAAATCATATGTAATTTAGATCTCAAAACAATTCATTAATTTTGATAGGATTTAGTCCATATTATTTTTCTTAAAAAAAACTACCCTTGTTTACAACATACAATAAAACGCATGAAAACAAGTAGTACAAAAAAAAACTAAATCAAATAGCCACATGCATAACAATTTATTCAAAGAACATTAAATCTAGGGTTTTTATGAACATAAAAAGTCTTCCCTAATTTTAAAATTTTGAATCAAATAAAGCAAATAGCAATCAAAATTATATGATCCGTAAAAAACATGCATGTTTATTACGGATCTCCCACATTCTCTTAACAATTAAAAAAAACTACGGATCGTAACCACACATGACATAACAATCAATTCATGCAAAATATCTAAAGTTTAATTACCATGTAATTTTAGGGTTTACTAAAAAAAATTTATTTTTTTTATAAAAATTCGGCAGATCCGAATTAAAAAAAAAAAACCTAATTTTTATAAAACCTAAAAAACAACATGTAATTATTAACACCAATCAATATTAGTTAAAAAACTTTAGATCTTGATAATTAAAATCATGTTAAAACGGCTCTTGATGCCACTAAAGGTTTATATAGTTCATAACAATTATAAAACCCTAAAATGGATCAAAGAACACACAGCGGACGCAAATTAACAAGATCTTTAATTAACACGATTATAATTAATCAAGGCTAGGGTTACATACCTTTATCCTAGCAAGATCTACAAGTTGACGGAACGGTCACCGGTAGAGATAGATCACGAACACCACCAGGATGTAATCTAAAGCAAGATTACACCACGATCTTGTACACACGTGATACGATGAGTCGATCGTAAGTCTAGCACGAACAAACCGAGCTTCTAAGTCTATGGAAGATCTACCCAACAACCCTAGAGAGGGGCTAGGACTAGATCTAGAATAGCTTATTGAAAATCAAAGAAGAACCCTAATGGGTGTTTGTTTTGGCCGGCGGTTTGGAGCAAAGAAAGAGAGATATGGAGTGAAAAATTATGAGGCTTTAGGTTTGTTTATATACACCTTGGAAAACTTCTCTTCCAAGGTTAAACAAGATAAAGCCAAAAAATCTTTTCTCCTTATCTTTGTCTCCCCATTTAGGCCGGATATACACAAGCTCCAAAAGAGGTTTCCGGAACTTTTCCGACTCCTTCTTTTAGCTTCTTTAACCTTCTATAACGGTCGTTTAATACTTAACTTTTAATTACTTAACGATCGTTAGCTACGGTTTGATTTAATAAATATAATAAATATATTTAATAAACAAATTAACCCTTCACGTAATATGTGCAATCCCGTGATCTCGAGTTTGATCCTATCACACGACAATCGATTTTTAAGTCCATAAACTTTCAATCACTCGGGTTATTTTACTCGAATTCAACTAATTACAAGTTATTTGGGTATTTTGATAGTAATTGGAACGAAAATTTAGATGATCTCAAAAGCACATCAGGTTATGTGTTTTATATAGGAGACGCATCTATTACATAGGCTTCTAAAAAGTAACCGATGGTAACCTTGCCGATGTTTGAGGTGGATTATGTGGCAATGGTGTGTAAGTCATGCAATTTGGTTGAGGAACCCGCTCAGCGAGAAAAGTACTCAAAACACAAGCCAACTGAGATACGAGTTGACAACGATGAGCAATCGAATTAGCGAGAAAACCGATACACCACGAAATAAGAAAACAAAAAGATGTTTGTTTCCATTTCATTAGGGAACGACTAAGTAATAGGGAAGTTCAATTGATTCATATGATGAATCGTGATCAAGTAGCAGATACATTTACGAAGGCACTCCCAACAGAGTTGTTTAACAATTTTAAGATGATGCTCAGAATGAAGGATGGACGAGACTTGAGTTTAAGAGAGAAATTTGTTAGTAATAAACTCAAGTAACAGGTCAAGAAGTAAGCTGCTTCAAAATGAAATCATAGTTGTCAAGTTTGAATTGAAATCAGTAGTTTTAATTAGTAGTTATGTTCGAGTAGTTTGCATCAGTTGTATTGTTAGTTTGGGTAAGTTATAGTTATGGTTTTAGTACTTTTCAGAAGTTGTGTATGTATCATAAATATGTATCAGTATGTTAAGTTGATTGTCAAGTAAAATAATAAAACAAAGTGTTGTGTGAGTCTGATATATTTTATGTCCCAATCAAACAGCCCCCACTAATCCAATACTAAGTTTTCATAAACACTCCATTTTATCATAACACCAAATAATATCACCATCTTTCACCCACCTTTTATTTTACATAAAACTCCTAAACAAACTAAAAATTTTATTTATTAAATAAAAAAACACATTACAATAATAAATAAATAAAAACACTTGAAAAATAATTAAAAACACACTTTCGAAAAAAAAGCCACTTAAAATATACATGTATTTAAAAATCTTGAACTAAAAAAACACTAGATAATATTGTACTCGTATATGAGTTTATATATGTTTGACAATCTTGAGCTTAAAAAAGCACTTCTTTTAAACACAAAAATAAAGTCTTCTTTGTTGTAATATAATGAGAGTTATTTTTGAACTTTAAGCACTTTAAAGAAATTAAGACATTTTTAATATTAAGGGGGTTAGAAGTAGAATTGAACTTCTTGTTATAATTATTGAATCTGATACTTACTCTTTCATTACACTTGAGGGGTATTTATATTCTTTATGCTCATATTCATTGTATATACATGACATTATACAACATAGCATACTCATATAAATAAATAGTGGATATAAGAGATTTGGAAAAATTGGCTATCCACCTAGATATGTTTGTGACACCTAAGTAAGAACTAGAAACACATCGCATGTACTAGGGACACGTTAACTACATTTTTATAACACTCCCCCTTAGATGCCAATTTTTCAAATCAGAGTCCTACTATAGAGTATTGCCTCGTTAAAAACCTTCATATAGAAAAACCAGTGGGAAAAAACTTTAACTAAGGAAAAAGAGTGCAGATCATCACACTCTTTGAACATGTCACATTCCAATATAATGAACACGTTTCCTGAAAATTGTCATTGGGAGTGTCTTGGTGAAAAGATCTGTTGAGTTGTTGCTAGATTGGACATATCTCATTTTGAGTTGTTTCTCTTTTATGAGATCTTATGTATACGAGAAGAGCCTTGGCGGTATATGTTTTGTTCTGTCACTTTTGATATCACCTTTTTTCATTTGCAAGACATAAGCTGAATTATCTTTGTAGATTAAAGTTAGATTTCCATCTCTCTCTCTCGTCCTCATGAAGTCAAAATGAGTTGTGTCATAGACCTCATCCATACACATTCTCTAAAATCTTCATGTAGTGCAATGACTTTAACATGATTTGATGACGTTGCAACAAATTTTTGTTTCTTGGAACGCCATGAGATTGCGTTACCTCTATCAAAACACGTATCATGTTTGGGTCTTGCCTTATGCGAATCTGACTAATAACCTGAATCTGCATAACAAACTAATCCTTCTTTTGAATCATTAGGATAAAATAAACCTAAGTCGACAGTTCCTCAAAGATATCTAAGAATGTGCTTGATTCCATTCCAATGCCTTTTTGTAGGGGATGAAATAAACCTTGCTAATAAATTAACTACAAAAGAAATGTCAGGCCTAACACAGTTTGTTAAATACATAAAGGATCTAATCGCACTGAGGTATGGAACCTTTGGTACAAGAACTTCTTCATCGTCTTCACATGGGAGAAATGGATCATTGCCAACATTAAGTTATCTTCCAAACATTGGGGTGCTCAAACGCTTTACCTTGTCCATATTGAATCGTTTTAGCAGCTATTCTATGTAATTTGATTGATGTATAATTATTCCATTATGCATATGTTCAATCTGTAAACCAAGGCAATATTTGGTTTTTACAAAATATTTCATTTCAAATTCCTTCTTCAAAAGGAAAATAACTTCTTGGATTTCTTTATTTGTATAGCCTTTGCTAATCAAATAATCACTTAAATGATTGTACCACATCCGTCCAGATTGTTCAATCCATATAAAGATCTTTATAATTTATTGAGCATATTTCTTTTGGTTTTGAACTCAATGAGTCGGTGATTTTAAATCCTTGTGGAATTTTCATATAGATGTTGTTATAAATTGATCCATATAAGTAAGTTGTAACAACACCCATAAGACGCATATCTAAATTTTTAGAGACTACTAAGCTGATCAAATATCTAAATCCATAACAGGAGAAAAAATTTCATCATAGTCAATTCCTAGCCTTTGTGAAAAACCTTGAGCTCAAGTCGAGCTTTATATCTTGTAACTTCATTTTTCTCGTTTCTTTTTCGTACAAAGATCAATTTGTAACCTACATGTTTCACATCTTTAGGTGTGGTAACAATAGGCCCAAAAACTTTTTGCTTACTAAGTGAATTTAAATCATCTTACATAGCGTCTTTCCATATATCCCAATCTGGTCATTTTTAACAATCAATTACAGACTTTGGTTCGGGATCATCATCACCGCTCATAATATCACTTGCTACAGAATAAGAAAATATCTCATCAATATCTCATATTTCATTTTGGTCCTATAATATATGTTTTTTACTATAATTGATTGACATTTCCTTATTAATATCATTCATTTCTTCCTCAGGTGAAGTTTTGACATCTTGTGTTTCATTAAGAGCACTTTCATCATGGTTAAAGTTCTTTTCAAATCCTCTTCTTTTACGAGGATTTTTTCCTTTGAACTAATTAGTCTTCCATGTTTTAAACACTTTTGAGACTCTTGAGTGATGGTATCATCAGCTTGCTTATTTGGTATTTTAACTCAAGTTGGGGCATTAGCCGGTGGGATATGTGAATTGGTCACTTGTTTTGTATCTATAAATGCAGGTAGCTGATTTTCAATTTCTTGCAATTGCACTTTCTTTTGAACTTCATTCTTACATTGCTTTGTTCGAGGATCCAAATATAACAATGAGGGTTTACACCATGTGACATCCTTTTCTTGATTTTTCTTTAGTCCCCTTAATGCCGGGAAAATTGCTTCATAAAAGTGGCAATCAACAAAATATGATATAAATACATCACCTGTTAAAGGCTCAATATATCTTATGGTAGAAGACATTTCATATCTAACATAAATTCCTAATCTTCTTTGAGGACCCATTTTTGTATGTTGTGGTGGTGCAATAGGAACATAAACAAAAATTCTAAGGTGGGAGATGTTTGGTTCTTTTCCATTAGCAAGCTGTATAGGAGAGTATTTATGATTCGCACTTGGACTCATCTGAATTAATGACACGGCATGTAAAATTGCATGTCCCAACATAGAAACAGGAAGTTTAGTTTTCATTATTAATGGTCTAGCTATTAGTTGGAGGCGTTTGATCAATAATTCCGCTAAACCATTTTGTGTGTGAACATTAGCAACTGGGTGTTCAACAACAATTCCAACCGACATGCAATAATCATTAAAAGAATGTGATGTGAATTATCCTACATTATCAAACCCGCACTCTTTTAACTATATAACTATATAATCAAGAAAATGTGCCCTTAATTTAATAATATGATCAAGAAACTTTGCAAAGGATACATTACGAGTTGATAACAAGAAGACGTGCGACCATCTGCTCGATGCATCTACTAGAAACATGAAGTATCTAAATGGTCCGCAAGGTGGATGAATTGGGCCACATATATCACCTTGAATTTTTTTCAAGAAACATAGGTGATTCATTTTCAACTTTAAGTGGTGAAGGCCTTGCAATCAATTTTCTAAGAGAGCAACATGTACATAGAGGTACTTTATTTATTTTATGTAACTTTTGATCTTTCAGTGGATGTCCATGCGTGCTTTCAACTATCCTTTTCATTATTGTTAATCTCAGGTGGCCTAACCTGTCATGCCATAAGCTAAATATACCAGGGTCACAACATTTTTCTTCAACTGCCATATGTGTTAGAGGCACATTAATATACGTAATATGTATAATACAAATTGGAAGGGAACATTGGTAGTTTCTCAAATACTTGATTCTCATATATGATATGTAAATATTTCTTGTTTCTAATAGTCCTTGACTCGGTATCATATCCATTATGATATATGTTTCTGAAACTTAGTAAGTTACTTTTGGATTTTGATGAATATAAAGCATTCTCGATTAAGAGATGTGTACCGTTTGGTAACACTAAATTAGATTTTCCTACTCCGTCTATCTAGTTTGTAGGGCCTGCAATTGTATTAATGGTTCCCTTTGTTGGTCTCAATTCAAAAAAATATTTATGGATTTAAGGATAGTGTGCATGGCACCACTATCTGTTATGCATAGATCTGCATCCTTTGCTTGATGTTGAATTCTAGTAAGACTCATTTTAAATTTTCTAATATGAACATAAAAAACAACAAGTGTACACAATTGATGTTATTTATTTATTTTACATAAAATGGAAAAACAACTAACTATACATAGTTAAACAAAGCTTACAAAAAGGAAATCATAATTATTTTACATAGTTATTATACATAGTTGTTAAGATTCAAACAACTTTTAATTTTAAAAGTTCCAAGTCATCAAAAAAGTATGAGGCAAATAGCTTAGTGTTTGAGTTATCAAACCGGTCGACATGGTTTCATTCTTTCTCTTTTCCCTTACGAGATGCTTGGCAGAGTTCTCATAGATGTGAAAGTGTGCAACAAGCTTTTGACCAATGGTTTACACTTCCACGCCTAAAACATGATCCTTCAGGGTTTTGAGAGGTGCCAATTTGATTATTTTGTTGATTGAGATTATTAACTTGTGTGGCATGGTACGTTTAATTTCGTTGACCACGGCCATTATAACCACCTCGATGGTAAGCATTTTATTGGTTGGGAAAACAGTTTTGACCATAATGGCCATGACCATGCCCACGCCCACGAGGGTTACTTCTTCCTCTTTTGCTTTCAAAGTTTTTGTTATCATTATTGTTAATAGCATTTGCTTCTGGAAGTGTAAATGATCATGTGGGGTAAGTTTGATGGTTTTTTGTTAACAACTCATTGTGTTTTTCTGCTACAAGAAGAAGTGCATTTAGATCAATAATGTTGCTGCTAGTTTATGTTTGAAGCATGGAATGTGGAGAAATTTTTCTCCAACATTTCTCCTTTAGTAACAGTTTGCCGACAAAATCTTAGTATTGGGCATATTTTAAATAAAGCATAGGTGTATTCATTAACCCTTTTAAAATCTTGGAACCTTAAATTGTTCCATTCATCTTTAGCTATAGGGAGTAAAACTTCCATTTGATGATCAAATCTGCTTTGTAAATATTTCCATAAAATCAAATTCTAGTGTTTCATCAATGTGTTGATGGAGGAAAATATCAGCTTTTGCTTTGATTTCTTATGTACATGTGTTACCCTCTTGTAACGCTGAAAAAGCACCCATTGATTTGAGATGCCTTTTACAATTTGTTGTCCATTGTATATATTTTGCTCCAGTTATGTTAAGAGCTGAAATTTTTATTTTGTTCAATGTTCGGTATTTAGTTGCTAAACACAAATTGAATAAATAACAAAGTTAATGCTAAATTTCAAATATATCAGTAAGCGTTGCAATACAATAAAATTTATATATTCATTATTATTTAAAAGAGATAATTAAGACAGAAAAATAGTCTTCGTATTAGTGAAAAAATGTTTCCAAGTTCGTATTCATTGAGTTAATTACTAAAAAAAAGTCATTATATTAATTTCATACAGTTTGGTTATACGAATTGAAAAGAAATCATTATATTATATTAAGTCATTATATATACTACGTTTATTATGAATTGAAAAAGGAAGAAGCCCATATACGAATTGAAAGAAAATAGAAAGCCCATTAAGACAACTATAGTTTTACGAGTTTGATTAAATGTTGTTATGAGAGAAAAAAGTTAAATAGAATTATTACATGACAGATTATTAATGGAGTGTATACCTTTCTTAATTACCTTTACAATTTTCTTGATTGGAGCTTGATGCTGATAACGTGTTATAATATAATGAGAGTTATTTTTGAACTTTAAGCACTTTAAGGAAATTAAGTCATTATTAATATCAAAGGGGTTAGAAGTAGAATTGAACTTTGTGTTATAAGTATTGAATCTGATGCTTACTCTTCCATTACACTCGAGGAGTATTTATGTTCTTATGCTCATATTCTTTGTACATACATGGATTATACAATATAGCCTACTCATGTGAATAAATAGTGGATATAAGAGATTTAACAAAATTAGCTATCCACCTAGATATGTTTGTGACACCTAAGTAAGAAGTAGAAACACGTTGCATGTACTAGGGACACGTTGACTATATTTTCATAACATTCTTTTCACTTGTGTCATCTCCACCACTGCAACCTTTTCAAAAAATAAAAATAACAACCAAAACAACCTTAACTTAACATACCATCTTCAACCTCCACCAAATTCAAACACAAACCGTGAAAGGTTAAACGAAAATTTGCTTTTTTGCAGAATTAATCCCACCGCTGTTGGACAACGCCGTCGAGCGATGTTATGACGCTGACACAAACCATTTGTTGTTGGGAAACGACTCTCACGGTTTGTGTCTGACTCCATTAAAGACTTATTGGAGCAAAACACAAACCGTGAGAGGTTAAACGAAATTTTGTTTTTTTACAAAGTCAACCCTGACGTTGTTGGGCAACACCGACGAGCGGTGTGACAACGCCGACCAATGTCGGGTCTAGCGTTATCACACCCAACGCTCTTACGGTGAATGGTGAAACACATAAAATAAAATAAAAATGTGTTTACCTCTTATGAAATTGCCGAGACGAATGACGACAACTTCAAAACATGCTATGTCATTCGATACGAAATATTGATTTTTTCGTTATTCTAAAAGAAAAAAACACTCTAAAACAAACCACTCAAATATTTTCCACTATCACTTTAAAACAGGTGAGGTTTCAAGTTTAATTCTTGCTAGCTGCAAACAACCTTATAGTGGTCACGCCAACCTCTTGGAAAAGGAAGGTGTTACCTGGTTTGAGTCTGTGTGTTGGGGTAGGTTCAAACCCTGTAAATTAGTCAACCAATGTATTGAAAAAGATACTTAAAAAAATGGAGCTACCAATTAAGGATTCGACAAGGTACGTGTTACTACAACATATTGTTGGATTATATACATGTAATAACGCATGACCAAAAGTTGTCCCGATCCTAAGGAGACGCATGCGTAAGATGTTAAGTATAATAATATTGTACTAATATTAAATATGTGTTAAACAAATAAATAAGAAAAGAGAAGTCGAGAAAATGGAAACAATGGCATTCCTTCCCTTGTTTGTTGTAGTCGGCCGAACTAAAAAGACCATGGGCTTGTGGGTTTGGTTTGCTTGTTCTCCAAGGAATTACTAGTATATAAGGAGGTCTAGGATACCTCATTATTTACAAGTTATCTCAAAATCTCTTTCTCACTTTTCTTTAGCCGATCGGCTGAACCAAACCCTAAGAGGTGTTCGGTGTTATGATCGACCGAAGAAAGAAACCACAAGGTTTCTTATTGTTGTTTGATTCAAGAGTATTGGTTTATTGGTTGTTTAACACTTACATACTAGCATACTTGTTGCTTGTTAAATGTATTGTGTGCGTGTACTTAGAGAGATCATACTTTGATCTTTAATTCGGTTTTCAGTTATGTTGGTTGTTCGATAAAGGTGATTCAATCCATTGCTAAAAGGTACGCGATTCTTTATCTTTTGTGTTAATTACTTCTATATACGTGATCTTTATATTCTGATGCGTACTCATGTTATTAACGTGTTAATATGATTAAGTGTTTTTTATAAATTTAACAATGGCATCACGGGCCGTTCGTATAGCTTTTAATTACATTAAAACGAAAGATCTAAAATTGTTTAAACTTAATATGATGTTGTTTTTAATTGTTTTGCTTGATGATTAGGTTTTTATAAACCCTAATTAGGGTTAAAAAAATTAATTAGACAAACTCAAGTTGTATACAATTTTTGTTGATAAATATGTTGTTAATTGTAAATTAGTTTTTATTTATCATGTTGTTAATTGTTAAAATGGGTTGATCCATGGGAATCATGCAAGTTTACCATGGATCATATGTTCTTGATTAATCAATATTTTGCTATATGTGTTTAATTGAAGTCATGATTGATTTGGTATGCATGAAGAATGTGATTAGCTGTTAATTGGATATATGTTAAAGTTAAACTTTTATTTGTATTGCTTATGATTATAATTGTTGTATATCATGGTTCAAGCAAAGGATTTTTCGGAAAATAAAAATAAACCCGACTAAACTATATGCAATATGATTTATTATAAGCTTATTCTTGCATGATCATATGTGAAAACAAATTAGTCGTCCTTACATGGTTTAAAATCTAACTTACGTCGTGATTAGCAAGGATCAAGTTATATTGTGTTTTCTACTTTAAAGATGTAAAATTTTATTAATGACGTAATTTGCAAAAGTACTATCTAGTTGTAAGGCTAAGGTTCGGGGAGACTCATCAAGACTTCGGTCATGTAGATAACATTACCCTATAATGCCGGACTATTTGTAATTTCCTTACCTTGCATACTATTTAAGAAGCTGCGAATAGTATAGGTTTGAATTATTTTAATCATTCTTAATATTTTCCATTGATAAATTTAAACTTCTTTAAATGGAAAACATATTGAATCGTCAATTTTTATGATATCAATATTTATACAATTGAATTGTGAGTTAAATATGTGATGTCTATAATTAACGAATTTGATTAAAGTTTTTAAATTGTCGTGATACAAAGATGTTGCATTCTTCTTTGTACATGTTTTAAAATTGTCAAAATTTATACTCTTTGAAATAAGTTTATTTTTCATCCAACTTGTAAAAGCACTTGAACTTACTCTTTCACCATACGTGAGATTATGGTGATTTTGTAACCCAAGATGATATAGTACACTCGATTGTGAGACGTCGGTGCTATATAATCACTCGTGGAAATAGATGGGATAAACATGCTCACTTTTTCACTTTTGAATTGTCACAAGTGATGTACGTAAAGTGGAGTCCCATAAATCTAGAAGTTGTATTAGATGCAATTATTAAACGTCAATTACCCCTTGAATACCATCATCACTAGAAGATCAACTGATGTGTTGGTGGTATGTCTTGGTAGATTCTAGATTTTAGAAACTTAATTGTTTATTTATAAACATGAGTATTTAATTTTCTATAAAGGAAGTATTATCAAAAATACTAACTATTAAACTTTGTTTATATGTAGATGGTAATAAACAATAACCAAACTAAATAAAATAGTTCAGCTTCCAGGTCGTTGCTTCAGAAGCAACAACTTACTGTTCCTAACTTCAATAAGTGGTTTCATGCGCTCAAACTTGTTGTACGTGTGGAGAGACTACAGGATGTGTATGACAATCCTATGCCACCTCTTCCTGGTGCTACTGCTACTACTCAAGTATTAGCATATTGAAATGCTCTTTATGATCGTCATAATGAAGTTGCTTGTTTGATGCTTAGAACTATAACTTCAACACTTTATCAGCAACTTGAAAACAAAAGTCCTAAGGAGATGATAACTGAGCTCCAAAAGATGTATGAAAAGCCTCCTAGTGTCGAACTACAAGAGTTAGTACACACTTTCCATTCATTCAAGCAGGAAGAGGGTCAATCCGTTAGCGATTATGTTCTACTGATGAAAAGCTATTTGGATCATTTAAAAACTCTCAAATATGCTCTTCAGAAGTTGTCTCTGTCAGCTTGATTCTCAATTCACTTTCAAGTGATTTTGAGGGCTTTGTGCAAAATTACAATATTCAAAGCATGGGGAAGATAATTAGTGAAGTTCATTCTTTGCTTATTGAATTTAAGAAAGGATTTAAGAAGAACAAGAAGGCAAATGTTGCATCTACTTCTACACCACAAGTAATGGCGATTCAAGGTGGTAGGATCAAGAAGTACAAACCGCTAGGTGGTAAGGCTAAAGGTAAAGGTAAGGAAGGGTTCTAAAAATTTGTATCCTCTTAAACCGAAAAAGCCTTAACCTTATAAGACATAGCATCCGAAAAAAGATTTCACATGTCACCACTGTAAGGAGGTTGGACATTGGAGGGAGGAACTGTCTTATTTATCTAGCTGAGTTGATGAAAAAGAAGAAGAAAGATGGAGCATCTACTTCTTCAAGTATTTATACTATTGAATTATTTGCTTGTTCTAAAAATTCCTAGGTGTATGACATTGGTTATGGTACTAACATTTGTAACACAAAACAGGGGCTTAGAGGAGCAAAGAAGCTGAAGCAAGGAGTTTTCTACTTGCATATTGAAAACGGCGTACGTGTTGAGTATAAGCTATTAGAAGCCTTGACTTAGTTTTACCTAATGGTTTAATTCTTGTTTGGGATGATTGTCATTATGCACCTACTATAACTAGAGGTGTTGTTTTAGTTTCTTGTTTGCATGATAAAGGATTTATTTATAAATTTATGGATTTTGGTGTGATTGTTTCATTTAATGATATGATTTGTTTTAATTGTATTCGTGTTAATGGTATTTATGAAATTGATATGCATGATCCTACTTTACAAATTGTGAATTCAATGTATTCTATTAGCAATAAGAAATCTAAAGTAAGTTTAGGTTCAACTTATATTTGGCATTGTCGACTTGCTCATATAAGAAAGAAGCGTATTGAAAAGTTTCAACATGATGGACTTTTAAACTCAACGGATAATGAACCAGTTAATCAATGCGTCTCGTGTATATCTGGCAAGATGACAAGGAAATCGTTTTTGCATAAAATGGAAAAAGTGAAAGATCTACTTGGATTAATTCATACCAACGTATGTGCTCCACTTAGACATGTGTCAAAGCAAGGTGATACATACTTCATTACCTTTACTAATGATTATAGTCGTGATGGATATGTTTATTTACTTACACATAAACATGAAGTCTTTGAAACATTCAAGGTATTCAAAAATGAAGTAAAAAATCAACTCGAGAAGACTATTAAATCCATTTGATTGGATCGTGGTGGTGAATATATTAGTCAAGAATTTAAAGATAATCTAAAGGCTAAAGGAATTGTCCAATAGCTAACTCCTCCTTACACGCCACAACACAATGGTGTTTCTAAGAGGAGAAATTGAACTTTGCTAAACATGGTTCGATCAATGATGATTCTTTCTACTTTGCCATTATCCTTTTAGGATTATGCTCTAGAGACTGTTGTACGCATTCTCAATATGGTTCCAACCAAGAAGGTTGACAAGACTCCATATGAACTATGGCATGGAAAAGTTCCTAACTTGTCTTACTTAAAGGTCTAGGGTTGTGAGGCACATGTGAAACGTAACACGCTTGACAAACTTCAGATCAAAATTGGTTAAGTGCGTCTTCATAGGATACCCTAAGGAAACAATGGGTTACTCCTGAGACTCTAATTATACATCGTTTCGTGCCCCAAATCGGACTTAAAATACAGAAAATAATATATCATCAAATGTGTGCAAAATACCCTTGTTTTCTCTATTTATGTGTTTGCAGGCACGTATATCGGGAATTCATTTGGAAATCACAAAATCCATACAAAACGAACACGAGAAACGAAGTCATACAAAATAACCAAAGTCGGACGTGAATTTACCAAAATACCCTTGAAAATATGAAGAATTACAGGAATGGTCCTTCAAGTTTCACATATTGACACTTTATACCCCTCTTGTATCATAAATTACATTGGGGTCCCTAAAGTTTGAAGACTTGACAAGAAAGACCCCTCATGATTGAAGAAAGTGCAAAATTAGTCCTTATATTCAAAATATCAAGTACAAAGACTCATATTGTAATTATCCAAACTAAAATTACAAAGGAAATTCGTTTGTATAAAAGAGAGGGACCATTGGGTCACTATGCCAAAGATTGGAGGAGGGACTATAATTGCCAACAGCTCAAAGTTCAATAATATCATTTTACAAAAGTTATGGGTTTAGAGTCATTATTCGAAATTGATTTACAAAGGAAAATAGCTAAACTTGTTTGTATAAAGCCAGGGTCCCAATGTGTCATTTCTTATAGTTTAGACTATTAAACTGTGTTTAATAGACGCATGAAGCAAGGAATTAACACCTAAACAAGATCCAACCACCCGTTTTAACCCTAATCTATCCCAAGTCCAATTATTTATCCAATCAAAAGGGTTATTGTTCGAACCTTCCAGATTGATAATTCAACTCATAATGAACATATCCACATGGAAAGATTCTCACTAGCTCAGCAAATGACCCCACAACATCACATGCTTAGCCCCGTCTCTTTCAGTTTACAGTTTAGGAAGATCAAATCTATGGATATTATCATCAAGCGTGTTCACCACATCTATTGGATGGCTGAGATTACATTTTGAGCATGCAAGTTCACATGGGAGCCAAGATGACCAAGAATCGAGATTTCAAACAGTGGCATCTTATAGAATATACTTCAAGCATCTCAGAGGGCAAAATTGGAAGTATACATCCGGATTAGGGTTTACATTTCAGTCTTCCTCATTGTGTAAATAGCATAGTCTAGTAGAACTTTTCCTTTATTCCAAATTTTATATATTTTCAAAAATTCTTGTAATTCTAGTGAATGATCGATATATGAGATTTGAGTTCCCTTTATTTATTGTCTTTTTAAATACTTGCACATTTACTTTTATGAACTTTTAAATTCCCTGGTTTATTCAAAAAAGATTTTTAAGAAATTGGTTTCTTGTTTGAAGATCCATAAGTTGAGTAGATTCACGGATTTAATTGAATCCTAAACAATTAAATTTGTTTAAGTTTATGTTAAATATTGTCTGGTTACTTCTTTAAATTATTTGCAAAGGTTTCTTTTCAAGGTTTCCAAAACTCTGTCCCTTTTGATTTTTGCTTATTCTAACTGTAGCAAAATCTCATAATAAGCTCTTCTAACAAAAGAGCTTATTATTAAGTTTTTGGTACCTGATTTCCTTGTTTGTGTTTGTGTTTGTGTTTGTGTTTGTGATTAGGTGTTTGAAGACATCTCACTTATCTCTTTCCATTTGCTTGAGGACTGTTGTAGTCCCAAGCATTCATAAGCTCCATTTAGCCTTCCCCATAAGCTCATATAGGCCAATATAAGCCCCAATTGGTTGCATCAACTACTAGCTATTCTTGGATGTAGGTCTTACTTGGTACAAAGCTTTGAACTCCCTCTTGCTGTTTAAACTATTTTATGTGCTTATATGGTTAGCTGCTTACGTGTGCTTAATTTTTTTTTAGCTTTTCTAGTTTAATTTCTATTATTATTGCTTATGTTCAGAATTTACATGCTTCAATTTGGTTTACCAGTTTTTTAAATCACAAATCCTTTGTTAATTTTTGGTATCCTGTCCCAAAAGGGGTGTTTGGGACTAACAGTTAATCTAGGCTCAAGCATACTTTGAGGTTTGATTTTGTTGCAGTCACATTTAGTTGGTAGAAATAGGTTAAAAGTTGCTTTTGTTTCAATGTTTTAGAGTAAACTCAAAGATTTGTGTCTTTATTTCATTTATGTCTGATAAAAAAAACATAGGATAGTAAGTTGATGCTTTATCTGATATCTAGTAGTTTGCAAGTTTGTTTTGTGTTTGATATCTGAGGTATAGTTAACTCAAATAAAGCTAATAGTATAAAACCAACTTAGACTAAATTCTAGGCTCAAATTTAGCAGAAAATTGCCTTTTGTGTGGTCAAATGCATCATACATAATTTAAGGTTGTTAGATTTGGTGCTTTATTATTTTATTTGTGTGATATAAAAGCTATTAAGTCCAACTGGCTTTTTAGTTCATTTTGTCCAAAAAATAAGAAAAGCAACAAAAAGGTTGGTGTGGGTATTTAACCCACCACCTTCCCTCACTAACAAAAATCCTTACCATCCCGCCCTTGGGACTTTTTTGTCCAAAGGGTGCGTGGTTGTCTTTTTATTTAATATTGTACAAAAGTGGTAAATAAGCTCATTCCAACTTATTTTGTTTTTCTGCTTAACCAAATTGTGCACAACTTTATCTTTGTAGTTAAACTCATTTATTTAGCATATTTTATCATTTCCAAGTTTCTCAACTTTTGTAGTTTGGTTTTTACTAGAAAATTCGATTTTTGTAGCTTGTTTTTGTGCTAATCAGTTTGTACTGCTTATTTTAGTGGGCTTATTGCCATTTTCTTGTTGGTATTACCTTAATAAGCTCAAAATAAAGGCTCTAGTCTAAACCAGAAGCAAAATAGTCGAGGGAATAAGAAACTTGACTATTTTGTCTTCTAGTGAAAACTAAAAAGCTTTTGGTTTGAGCTTATTAGTTGATCTTTTTTAGAAATTTCTTTTTGAAAAGTCTTTTTAAGTCCAAGAGAGTGAGGTCTGTCAAGAATCATCTTATAAGCTTAAGATTTGAGCTTATTGGGCTTATTAGGTCCCATAAGCTAGCTTATAGCTTATTATAACTTTTTGGCTAGGTTTCAGATTTTGGGCCTTTAGAAAATCTTGTTTAAATCCAAATAGCTTTTTACATTTTTATTTTTCACAAGTTTTTATTTAGGTCCAATAAGCCCATTAAGATCGTTTGATTTTGCTTTTGGCCTATTTAGGGGCCCAAAACCTATTTTCTGTATTTTTAATTTCATTTTTGTTTTATTTAGATAAAAATTAATTCGTTTTGAATATTTTAAATTTTTTGAATATTTTAATATTTTAAGGGTTTTGTTATCAACCACCCTTGAGGTGTTTTTTTAACCATTCCTTAATTATGCATGTTTTTAAAATCAAACTCTTAATTTTTAAATATACATGATTTTAGTACATACACTTAAAAAATGAATTTAATTAAGGTATGTATTAATATAAGTGACTTAATATTTGGAAATGTTTTTAATTATAGTAAGCTTAAACACCACCCATAGGGTGGTTTTTAGCAAAATCCATATTTTAATATTATTTTGTGCTCGATTTACGTGAAAGCGTAATCCGATTTAGTTTTTAGCCGTCTTAGTGAAGTTTCGTCTTTTATGTTTAATCCTTGCTTTTCACAAACTTGTAACTAATTCAAAGACGTATTAACTGGCCAAACCTTCACCTCGTACATAATGATCCCATGGGTTTTAAATACATTTAACGGTTTTCCTAAATCGTTAATCCGTCTTTATATACATCCTATATTTTACACATGTATTAGTTACTGTTTCTACTACCCACCTAAAACCAAAGTAGTTGTTGAGAGGTATGCAGATTTCTTTGAAAAAAAATCTCATAGTTCAAAAAGATAGTGGGAGGATTGTAGAATTAAAAGATGAAGATAATTTACATTTTAAAACTACTAGCGAAAATCTAATTGAGGAAAAAAGTCTTGCACCGGATGTAACTCAGTTTAAGGGATATTAATGAACCAACTAACTATAGAGATGAAATATTGGATTTTGAATCCGATAAGTGGATTGTTGTTATGAATGCGGAAATGCTATCCATGAAAGATAATCAAGTCTGGAGACTTATAGATTGTAAGTTTATGGACTTTAATTTTAATAGTCATGTGTTAGGATCGAACTAGGGATTACGGGATTGCACACAATACGTAAAGAGTTAATTTATTTAATAAATATATTTATATGTTTAGTAATAGAGCTTTAAACATTTAACCGACGTTAAGTTTTAAGAGTTACGGACTAACGGTTAACGTGGAATAAACTAGAAGAGAAAAGAAAGATCTGGAACACCCCTTGGGTGGGCTTAACCGGCGGTGGAGACAAAGAAGGGAGAAAATATTTATTGCCTTATTTAGTTTTGTCTTCGGCTACAAGTTTGAAGACCCTATATAAACACATGGGGTGCTTCATAATTTTTCACCCCACTTCCTCCTCTCTTTCTCCTGCGATCGACCCAAAGGAAAAACACCTTTTTTAGGGTTCTTTTTATCCTTTGGTTGATTTCTTGAATCAATTCCTAACCCCTCTTTAGGGTTGTTGGGTTGATTTTCCACTACACGTTTAAGCTCGTTTTATGTGTACTAGTATTGCGGTTAACTCGCTATTATACGTGTGTACACGAACGTGATACAATCTCAGCATAGACTGAATCTTGGATCGATTAACAAAAATGGTAAGGGGTTAATCATTGATCCGTCATAAATCCTAATTGGTGGTTCGTTCTTATCTTGTGGAATCGCATTAGCTAAAAGGTATGTAACCCTAACTTGATTAATTATGAATGTGTTATCATTATGATCTTGTTAAATCGCTTCCGTTATTACGTGTTTTGATCTTTGCTTATGTTTTATAATTGTTATGAGCTTCATAAACCTCTAGTGGCATCAAGAGCCGTTTTAACATGTTATAATTATCGATATCAAAAAATCTTTAACTAATAATTGTTTGAGTTAAAACTACATGTTTTTTTGTGATATAAAATTTAGGGTATTGTTTTGATCGTTTTTTAATCCGATTATAAAAATTTAGGGTTTTGTTTGGTCGGTTTGTTTTTTAAGCCGATTTAAACAAAATTGAAACCTTAGCATTACATGTTTTATCTTTGATAAATTACATGATTAATTGTTATGTCATGTAAATTAAGGTTACGATCTGTAGAGATTTCATTGATTTGTTAAATGATTTGGGTGGATCCATGATGAACACATGCATGTTTTTTCATGGATCATATGATTTTATGTGGTAATTGTTACGTATGTGCTACTTGTTTATTTGATTCAATAAATCCAGAATTAGGGAAGACTTTTATATGAATATAAAAACCTAGATTTGATGAATTTATTGAATAAATCGTTTGCATGTGGCTATTTGATTTATTTATTGCACATATAAATTGTTATTATGTGTTTATGATTTAGTTTTTTTACCTTATTTTTTCATGCGTTTTTTTTTGCATGTTGTAAACAAGGGTAATTTTTATTAAGAAAAATAATATGGACTAAATCATATTTAAATTAAGATTTATTTTGAGATCTAAATTACATAGAATTGCATTAATTGATGATTTGCAATAATAAGTTAACAGCCTACTCAATTTGGCAAACTATAAAGTGGGTAGAACTCGTTGCTGGTCATGTACCCGACTAAGGAAGGAGGTTATGCCATTGTAGCTGAGCAAATCCCCGGCTTGTCTGTGCGTCAAATTGGAATTTCCTACGATTATTAATTGCATCCTACCTTAAGGTTAATTTACCGTAAATTCACATCCGAAACACAATGAATAAGGTTATTACTTTGTGCTTTAGCTGAGTTCTAGAAAAAGTACGTTGTGAATTTTCGTTGTGGGCAAATCTTTAATTGATTTAACCAATACCTCAACTATATTTTATGTAGGAATTTAGTCTCGCCGAAAAAAATTACTAAAGTTTTTTTTAAACTTATGTTATGGAGATGTATGCATGCTTCTCCATACATTGATTTTGACATCAAAATTTATACAATAAAATTTAAGTCAAATGTCATCTAATTGACGAACACTTGAAGTTACAAATGTCGTCATGTGAGATCTTGGACGATGTTGTAATGGAAATAAAACTTTCATGACTGAATGAGATTGCACATGAATGGTTTTGCGTTCTTTAGATTAGTCGACTTAATTAAGTTACTTAGTGAGATCTAGAAACTTAAGGCATTAAAAGGGGATGAAACATATTTACAATGCAAAATGTTTTCTAGCAATGTAAGTCCCTAAAGAATAATTGTTTTGTCAATCCTTGTTCGACAAGTTACCATCTTGAATACTTTCATTGCTAGCAGATCAACTGATGTGATGAAATTATGTCAATTTAGATTCTAGTTTTCAACGAAATATTATGGTTATATGAATATTACTTAGGTAGTTTTATTTTCTTGAATATATATTATCGAAAATACTAAAATTGAATTTTGTAAATTCTTTTACAATGTATTAATGCAATGTTACACCGTAAAAACATGGTTTATTCATTTATTTATTGATCTACAAACGTAAGGTGTGAGAATAGAGTCAATTTACAATAAAAGATAAACCTAAACTCTTTTCTAAGATTGAAGAAGGAGTAATAAGAATTTTATAAATGTCTAATATTAAATACATAACTCATAGCAAACTTTTATAGTTAAGAAAAGTACATATTTTGAGTTATTAAATTTTGAGAATGGTTCCCGCTAATTGGTTAAAGGCAAACTAGCATATTTATCTAGTAGTTGTGATTTGACCATTTATAGGCACTACATACCATTGTGGGATTGGTAGACCTATTAAGGAAGAAATTTCATGCCAAATCTTTCAACTTAAAAATCAATGGATGGATAAATCATCATTTACGAAGTAGAGTACACTCTTAAACACTACAAGTAATTGTTACGAATGTGTTTTTTCAAAGGTATAAGAAAGTAAACAACACACTAGTATGTTTCACAGATTATGAAACATTTACAATGTTGTATTACTGGATTTGAGATTATTAAATCATTCTCTAATTCAGTGGGAGTTACAAGCCTTGTCGTCTTTGTAATAACCCAAATTATCTCTAGAATCTCCTAAGATAATTACTTTTGAATTTCGACACGAATATATTCAAGGATAGTTATGTACTGATTCTTGTTGATTAAGAGGTCCTACATCTACTTGTAAAGCTAATATGTATGACACAATCATATTTTGTATAGGCGAACGTTAGACGTGATGTTTATCTAATATACGAGGTTGTACCGTGCACAAGTGGGAGAAATGAATATTGTGTGCAAGAAACAACTCATAAAGATTTGATTCTCTTGACTTCAAGATAAGAGACTAACGATCTAATTAAAACTAGATGAAAGTTAGAACATGTGTCAATATGATTAAAAGATTACTTAACCGTATATCATTCAAATTAAGAAAAACTTGTTGTTTTAATTTAGTCATGTGGGAGCTTGGACTAAATTGTAAACACAAGGGTAAAATACCCACATGTCGAGAGATCGGGCGTAGATTATTTTGTAGTTTTTTAAGATGGACAATTCCTGGAATGACATAAGATACATAGAGGAATCTTATACTACTAAAGTAATAAATATTTATGTATTCTTGGAATTACATAAGTAGACATAGTAGTGAATTAACTTGAAAAGACTAATGAAACCTAGTGGTGTTCATGATTACTTTAGTTATACATGTTTATGATTTCTTTATAAAGTCATAAACATAAAGTCTTGAAAGACGTATAATGTAAAGTAAGCCGTTAATGTATTATCTCTTTTCACTAAGACATATACAAGGAGTCATTTTCGAAATGACTTAAAACGTATAATGAGACTATAACCTTTTATGTCTTAAAGAAATAAATCGAAGTGACTTTGTTTTAGAAGTACTTGAGTTATAAAAGCATGCAAAATAGTTAGGAAATCTATTATACCATTAAGATGATTTAGTTGGTATATAGGTTAGCCAAAAGTATATATTTATCTTAAGTGTTGTTAGATTGACTTACAATATTAACCCTAATGAAATACAACATAGTTATGGTATGTTCATTAGGAGAATCGAACTCTCAATATGATGACTGATTCAAGATAACTATATCTTTCTTTCTTCCAAAAAGATATCAAGGTTAGAAAGTTGAGTATGACTTGGACTAAGAAGATTAATAAGATATCATTATATATGGAATGTGATGAATCATGTTACGCCTTAAAAATGAAGTTCAGAATTTGTTAAACTACTTATGAAGTGGGTTGTTAGCAAATAAAGAGTTAGGAAATGTCATTATGTTTTGTAATGTCCCAATAGATAATAGTGGAGTGTTGATCTATTTGTTATGTATTTAAAGATTAACTTTAAATTACTAAAAGCAAGTGGGAGTTTTGATCTTGAAAGATAAAATGACAAGATACATAATCCTCTGAGATACACTAGTAATTATCATGAGGTAGGCATATGAATGCTAACTCTCAAGATAAATAAATTTAAGTCATAGGTCCGAAAGGATATCTCGGATATGCGATTAATATGCTGAGAATTATGAGTTACAAATAATCATTATCATTTATTGCCAAATATTGACTTGGGTAAACTACTCATACTATGAATGTTATAGATGTTGTCCAACAAGATAATCAATTTTAGATTTGGTTTATTTTATTAGTTTGACTAGAAATTAAAGATGAGTTTCTTCAAATAAAGGATAAAACGCCCATAGTGATAGTTTAAATTCTTGTGTCGAAATTATATGGGCGAGATTGTACATGTATTTAATGTATCTGTTATGAATAGATTATTAGTCACACTTAAGTAATTAATTGTGATAATATATTCTTTCCTAAACACATTAAAAATATATATAAAGATTTTGGTTGTCATATTTAAATTGACAATTGACTATATATATATATATATATATATATATATATATATATATAAACTCTTTCTTGAATGACTACTTGAGTAAGGACGGTAAGTAATCAAAAAGAGTTTATTAATTCAAAATAAATCTTTGGAAACGTACAATGAGCAATTATCCCTGAATGGATGAATACAGGCATCTAGGAGATTATTCTTATGTTTATTTTTAAATCGAAGATTAGATTTAAAAATTGAGATAAGATGATTTTTAAGTATTTCTAAAAGCTAGTGGGAGTATTATGATTACTTTCTTAAATTATATATGTTGAATAAACATATTAGAAAGTAAAATTTCATTCAAATTAAATATTTATTTTGGTTTAGATTTAAAATAAAACTTTATTTTGGAGATTTTGAAAATAAGATATATATATATATATATAACCTTGGAACAAATAAATTTATTTATGCGGTAGAAATACAACATAATATGCCATGTAGTAAGTTTATATGGATATTTAGAACATGAAGAAATCAAATTTTGGTTTGAGAAATTTTCATGTGTATCACGTTGTATTTATATCATGCTTGAAATGCAAGATGATTTGGATATATTAATATCTATTTGAATGTTATTAAATAACTTGTGTAATGTATATTCTGAAGGAATATGTTTGGATATAGAATGACATCCTTGTCTTAGATCAGCTTTCATATTCTATAGATAAATAATTTGTCAATAGTTAGGAAAATTATCATAGTCCACAAACTTGGATGTTTGGATGACATCAAACATTACATAATAGATATTATAGTTTATGTATTTATCTATTTTATGAAAAGTTGTCAAACTTGAAAAGATATAGTTGAGGTAACACTTAATATTAGTCATGGTATCCTTGGAGATGACATGTTAATTAAAGTTGCATTATACATTAAAGATTAGAATACCTTGAACTTCAAAATGTGTTTTTAGATGTTTAGTATAATAAATTGGTGATCAAAGATGTCTCACAAATTTGATACTATGTGGCGGTATCAAACTATTTGAATGCACATGTACAAGAATTTCAATAATTGAATTCTTAAAGAAAGTATTCTTAAAATTATAATAGGTCAAGATTGGTTGATTTATGCTTTGCCAAACAAGTATGAATGTCATTACTAGAGGCATGATGCATCAACTAATTTTTATGCATTGATCTATTTAGTATTTGGATAAGGGATTTTAAACAATTATTGTACTGAAATAAATTACTTGGTAAGTTTGTTTTAATTTTTAATACATTGTATCATATATTTTCATGTTTAACCCATGAATAACTTAATTATTCTAAATGTCCATTCTCAATTAAAAATATGAGAGTATTATTAAATTAAGATAAATCTAAATTATGATTGAATAAACTTAAAAGTATATTGATGTGTTTACGTATCAAATTAGGATTGTTAGTGCAAACATTACGATGCTTTGTCGATATAATCTCTTTATGTTTTGTTGATGACAAACGTATAATTCGCAATACATTATGTAAAATGTTAAGGTACTCGTAATCACTCAAGAATACATTTGTATACTTCTCTCGACACCTCCAAGATCTCATTCGGCATGAATCACTCAAGGTATGTACAAACATGTCATTAACCTAACTAAGTGATCAAGGATTAATATTTTCTTAAAACTCACATTTAATCAAATGTGACAAAAGATTTTAATTAACTTTATTTTTAAGAAAATGTTTTATTAAAAAGAAAATGGAAATTTGAATTTGGCATATTCCATATGCCAAAGGAATATCCTTTGAGGGTATAAACTACCCCAGATGGCATATCCCCACTAAAGGACAAATTTGCACAGACTCCAACACGGAGGTTCCTTAAAGGAACCCGCGGTTCCTTATTGATAAGGAACCGCGGGTAGAGATAAGGAACCGCGGGTGTTTTTGACCGTTGAAATGTTGCCCTATAAATAGTGGATCATTTCCAGATTTTCTTTCAACCCTTTTTGCACAGTTTCTTCAAAAACATCTTTAAACCCTTGATTAGTTAGTTTAGATTAATCTTGTTTAAGATATGATTCTCTCCTTCAATCTCCTCATCCTCTTAAGTGAAAAGAGAAGATCACACACACATTTGTGATGTGATTAAATATGAAGTCTTGATGAAGATCATCATGTTAATCATTTTTATTTGTGTCTTTTGTAGATCTAATGTATATGTGTATACTTGGATCAATCTTGTGTAGATCCAATGTATATGGGTATACTTGGATCAATATTGTGTAGATCCAATGTATTTGTGAATACTTGGATTAGTTGTGTTAATCCATTGTATTTGTGAATACTTGGATTAAGTCTTGTGTAAATCCATTGTATATGTGTATACTTGGATTTATATTGTGTAGATCCAAGTTACATGTGTACACTTGGATATGTGTTTTATTGAGTTGTAATAGGTAAGAGTTGTAATAGGTAAGAGTTGTGAGTTCTCACTAAACTATAAAGTGATGTGGTTGTGTCTTGTGAGTTCTCACTAAACTATAAAGTGATGTAGTTGTGTCTAGTGAAGTTCTCACTTAGCTTCAAAGTGAAGAGTCGTGAAGATTGGTTCTACCTTTCGATTAGAACTCGACATCTAGCCTTGTGTCGTTAAATGGTGAAGTAGGCAACGTTGCGTAGATTGGTCCTACCTAAGATTAGGACTCGACATCTAACTTAGTGTCGGCAATTGTGTAAGCGACGTGTATGGTTTTCTACGCCTTGAAAGGAGTTTTGTTGACTAGTGAA
This sequence comes from Glebionis coronaria, assembly GCA_025667525.1. Taxonomy (NCBI): domain Eukaryota; kingdom Viridiplantae; phylum Streptophyta; class Magnoliopsida; order Asterales; family Asteraceae; genus Glebionis; species Glebionis coronaria. Next base: position 615,451 of record JANFOE010000224.1, read on the forward strand.
GTAACTCTCGAGTAACGTGTACTCGAGGAGTGGAGTAGGGCGAAGAGGAGCTTCGTGACCGAACCACTATAAATCATCGTGTCGATACTTTCCTTTACATTTATGTCTTTACTATTATAGATGTATTTATATGTTGTGTGTTGTGTGCATCTTATAATCTAAACATCTAAGTTGCGGAAAAGCTAAGGCTTAGTACGTGTGTGCTTCGTGTTTAGATTATGGTCAAGTGTGCATCCTTTAGTCTAAACATCTTAGTTGCGGAAAAGCTAAGGCTTAGTACGTGTGTGCTTAGTGTTTAGACTATTGCTTGATGTACACTTGATTTGATGTGTTTGTGTGTTTCCTTACTTATAGTTATTATCTATTACAAATACATCTCATATCTAGTCAAGCTTAATCGAGAATTTGATACAAACGATTGTCAAGGTTTACAACGTATCAATATTTGGCATCCACTGTAGGCGGTTCTTTATTGAGCCCGCGGTTCTTTATTGATAAGGAACCGCGGTGATATTTAAGGAACCGCGGCCAGTGGAATAAACGAAATGTTTTTAAAATGAACTAGAAACTATTCAACCCCCCCTTCTAGTTTCTACAATTGGTATCAGAGCGAGGTTATTCAAGATCTTTGAAGTATATTGTACTTTAAAGCTTGGATCGATCTTTGCTCTCTTTTTCAAAACAAATGGTTTTTAAAAATGAAAACGGTTTTTAAAAATAGAGACGATCTTTGTATCAAATTGTTCATTAAGAGTTATTACTTATGTAATGTGTTTCGTTGTTTCATTCGTATAAGTTTTGGTGTTAAATAAAATTTGTATAATAGCTTGAATTAAATCTTTTCATGTTTGGAAGTATAAAAATCTTTTGTGTCATATTAACTCTAAAATACGAGTTCTATGTGTCTAAAATGATTTTTCAGAGTCCTAAGTCCTTCCAAAAAGTTACCAAATGATTTTGGCCAAAAACCCCATTTTTGTCCTCTGGACGCGGTTCTTTATCTATTCCCCACAGTTCCTTATCAATAAGGAACTGCGGTCAGTCCGACACAGATTTTTGAAAAATTTGAAAAATCATATAAAATCAACCGTAAGTCCGTAGAAGTCGTGCCACCCGTCATTTCGAACGTAATTGAATTTTCTTTCAACTAAAAATGCTTCCAAACCTTTATTCAAACTTTAAAATTTGGATGGTTTCTAAGTTCCATACTTTGTCCAAAGTATTGAGCGTCGGTTTGTCGTAAAACTTGTGTTTTACTATTTTCTATTAAGTTGGACATCTCTTGGTGATATATCTTTGAAAATTGATATATTTACAAAGTGTTAAACTTGATTAAATTTTAAATGGGTCAAAGACTATTTTCAAATAAAATCAAGCTATGAATACTTTGTTGTATCTAACACTCAAAACATGGACGAATGCTTTTATGTGTCAAGCTAATTGTTTGTGTGTGTTTCCTTGTGTGTTATTATTATATGTAGACATTATTAAGTGTTCCTTGCTATTTGTAGTAGTATTGCTTATATGTCTAGTCTCTTGTGCCTTGCTTGGTATTTGTTAGTATCTAGTTTTTCCTAATTAGGATGTATGCTAGATTTCTTGCATTTTAGTTGCAACATTATGTGTGCATTGCATATAGGATTAACATCTCTTGGTTTAAAAATGTTACATAAACAGCTTGTACACCTTGGCATGTTCTTTAACACTTTTAGGTTTGAAAGCTTTGGGAGCTTGTCAAATCTATTGATTTAGGTCGTCTTACTCGAACATTGTGTTATTAGTTCAAGTAGATAAATGTCTCACTATAAAACATGAAACACCCTTTGAAATTCTTAGCTATTTTCTCTTAAAAGAGTGTTTGTGGGAATCAAGAAAGATTTCGATTAAATATCAATGCATTATTCAAACTATGATTGGTATCATTATCGAATCTAATTGACATGTTTTTTAGTGTAGACATGAATGTGGTTTATTAATAATAGACATTGGATCTTAACTCACACTTGTGTTGATGGTGTTATATTGAATCTACTTGTTCAAATTGTTAGACATGTTTTGTTTAATAATTACTTATGATGCACAATAGAGTCGGTTTGATAACTTGGATGTTTCATCCGTAATACTCAAGTAATTTACATTGCTATGCAATTTATAAATGTGTCATTTCCTAAAGACCAATCAAGAGTGTTCCTTTACTTCGTGTAAACTTTTTTTATACACTTCAAAGTTATTGGCCTCAAGTTCTATTAAGGTAAATAACCTTAACTAGACTTGTTTGACAAGATATGAAATGGTGCATTCTTAACCATCATTAGGTCATGCATTGTGTCGCCATGCAAGTTTCATCCTTGCTAAACTTTATTAGGCAAATGTTGGAATTACATTTTGTCTAACTTGAGAATGACTACTAGAGAATTTATGCACTAGGATATTAATTTGACCTAACGGTTGAATTACTTCCATGTGGGAAGTTGAGTTGGTGTATAACTCGTAAAAATGGTCGTGTTTAGCCTTAGTTGAGCACCTCTAGTGATAGTCTCATACTCATTCTCTAAATTGGCTAAATGGCTCTTCCTATATATGATTAATGATAGTTTACTTTGATGAACTTTGTATGTCATTATCAGTCTTTTTCTTCTGTAGCCATTAGGTTTTTCTTAACTTTCTTCCTACGTGCTAATTGAACCTATGTGTTTTTCCTTTGTGTGTGTTCTAGTTTTTATTGCTCTTAAACATGACTTTATGATAAGTTAGACTAGAACATTAGGATTTGCTGAATTGGAAAATCCTCCATTCACCACCAAGCCAAGCCTCCGTAGGCGGTTCTTTAAATAGACCGCGACTCCATATCAATATGGAACCGTCGGTGGAGATAAAGAACCCGGGCAGAGGCTCTCAAATTCGGGTTTTCTGAAACTTCCCAATTGTTCCAACACCCTTTGGAATCTTTGTTTCAAAACTTTTATCACCCCTCATCCTTTTAAACCCTCCTTGTTAACCATGTTCTTCACACTTCAAACCACTTATATTTACCCTTCATTACAACCATGGTTTCTACAAGAACCTCAAAATCACCCAAAACCTCCTCTTCAAAGAGGAACCTCAAAATCAAGATTAAGTTGCCTAAACTTAACTCTTCACCTTTTTCCACACCTAAGAATGAGATTGTGCCCATTCTCATCTCTTCATCACCCGCACCACCTCTTGCACCATGTAAGACTACCTCAACCCATGGTACCAACCATTCACATGGTTCTACCTCCTCTTTATTCCAATCTAAAATGAATGAGTTAACCTCACCCTTCACTCCTAGTACTCTCTTGGATGTGACTACTCAACCTCAACCTATCCAAAGCATTCCCTTTGGGAATGACTTTGTTAAACCCTTGGTGACTTCACCTTTTACCCCACCAAATTCACCCACTTCACCCATCTCACCTTTGGAGAACATACCACATCCTCCACCACCCACATCACCCATCACCTTGTCTTATAATTAAGCATGTGCATTGCTTATTAATAAGACACCCAATTTAAGCAAATCTTAGATTTCTAGTGTAACTAGGATTAAAATTATGCTTAAGTTTTAGGCTTGTGTTTCATACATTTTTGTATGATCTTTACTCTCCTGTATTTCCTTTCATGTTTTTCAACATAATTTGTCTTTGGGTCTTGGATCTCGTTATTCTCGTGATCTTTCTTTTCTTCTTTATTTTCTCACTCGGTTGTCAAGGAAGGTTAGATTTATATCTAATTCGTCTCCTAGTAATATTGACAACTTAAAATATTTCTTTTGAAATATTCAAGCAATTTTAACTTGCAATTGCAGTTGTTAAAAGTCATATCCGAAGCATTGACTTTCAAGACTTTTAGCATCTTATGTTAAATTGTTTGACCAAGTGATTTTACTTTGAGTCGATAATCGTTTTTGGACACCCAATGTCCACGGTTCCTCAAATAACCTTGGGTCTCATTATTGATAATGAACCACGGACCTATTTAACGAACCGCGGCCATTGAGTCCCTTGTTCGTTTTGGTCTTTTTCTCTTTTGACGAGTTTTTTTTAAGATTCCCTCATTTCTTCTCTTTTGGGTTTCTTCTCTCGCTTCGTGAAGTTATCCTTAACTTCTTTGTTGAGTCTCTCTCAATTCATTTTAATCATGCTCTTCTAAGTCGAGTCACTTTCTTCTATTATTTCTAAACTAAGTTGAGTCAAGCATCATCCTTTCCTCATCATGTAATTGTTCTTTGAACATTCATAATGATTGAGAAGAGCTACGAAACTTTGAGCATGTAGTTTATCGTATGCTAAACACCATTTGGTGTCGACATTCATAAGCCTCCTTGCCTATAATGTCTTATATCCAGAATATTTTTTTAAAAAGCGTCGATTTATCCGCTTTTGGTTTTCTTTTTTTGGTCAAAAATGTCTCTAGGTTGAGATATTTTTGTTCTTCTTGGTTGAGAGTTGATTGCGGTTAAAATGTACAATTAGTATGGGTGATTCCATCAATTCTAAGTTTTTAACCCCTTGAGATGATATCTTCAAATTCTTGGATGTTTCTTTTCTACCTCTATTCCAACAATTTTGAATTGATTTCCTCAAAATCCTCTCCTTGTTTTTTGAGAGTTGATGGTTAAATCTTGAATTTTCTTGGGTGATTCCAAAAATTCTAAGCTTTTTACCCTTTGACATATTATCATTGCAATTGGTATGGATGTTTCTTTTCTATCTCTATTCCAACAATTGTGAATTGATCTTGTCAAGATCCTCTCCTTTGTTTTTTTTGGATTGATAGCATCGCGTGCACACTTATTTCTCCAATGCTTGTCATTGTTTGTGCAAACGACTTGTTTATCATCCTCGTTTTCTTTTTCCATCATAGTCATTCTTCCTCTCTTTTTGACTACATGGGATCTTATTTTTTTTGTCATTGTCATACTATCTTTGATTTGGTATTTCTTGCCAAAATATTAAAAATGGAGTATGTTCTCTCGACAATATTTTTTTCTTAAATTAGACATCTCTTTTCTCTCTTAGTCCTCTTTATATATTTTTTTTTGGTGTCTAATAAGTGTGTAAACACTTATCCTTTTGCCACTAAAAACAAGGAAAAACAAGACCTAATCATGTGTTTAATGTCGTAAAAGTCGGAATTACGCGTGGTTTTGTATTTTTGTGTTAAAATAGGTACAAATGATCAAAAGAAGAGAAAACACGGGATTTCACGGTCAAATGTTGAAGAAAAGTCCAAAAAGAGACGAAGACAAAGTCAAATGACCAAAAGTGTGCCCAAGTTCACGAAAACCGGCTAAACCGACACGTTTTTGAAGAAATTATCAAGAAAGTCGAAATCGAGCTTGGTTCTTATAGATTTAATCATCTACGGAGAAATGGGCCTTAGTGGGACCCACATTTGCTTATTGGGCCTAAAAGCCCAATAATGAAAGTATTATTTGTCTTGTGGGTCAAAGCCCAATATCTAGCCCAAAACAACAAGTTATATACGGATGTGCTTATTCATTTTGGGGCCCAAGCCCATGGCACAAACAAAGGTGACGGTGGAATAATTATACTCATGGGTCCAAGGCCCAAACCACAAAGAAAGTAAAAGTCGGTTGAAAGTTTTATAAACTTTAAGAAAGTCAAACCACTGACGAAGAAGAAAAAAAAAGACGGTCAAACTAAACAAAGTTTAAACTTTGTTTTACATCACATTTGGTAACCCCTCATATCACCACACGTTTTAACTCTCACCTCACACGTGTTTTTCACACATAACTCTCACCCACTCATCACATTTAATAAAACAAAATTTATTTACCAACCCCCCACTTACCTTCGATATTAGCAAGAAAAAAAAAACCCACACCCTTTTCTCCTCCCAAGTACCAGACGCACCCTCTCTTCCCATTTTTACTAACCCTAATTTTTACCCATCAAGAAATTAACCAAGAGAAAAAAGGGGCTTTTGTTAATTTCCATTATTTCACATCAAAAGAAATTAAACTCCCCAAGAATCGGATCAAAACACCCAAGGTGGTCCTCTATCCCGACGTGGCACACAAATCCACCAATCACCATTCCACGCTGGCAATCCATGGGCATGAGTGATTTGAACCGTTGATTTGAAGAATAAAGAAAGAGAAAAGGAAGAACGGTCCTGATTTGAAGCCGTAGGCACCAAGGAAAAGGTTTCCTAGGGTTTGCCTATAAAAACCCTTAATCTGTAATGTTAGATAGCTTTTTCTTTAATTTTTATTTTTCAGTAAAAATTAGATTAGTTTTAAATCTTGTATTTTAATCTTCCAGTGAATGTAATTTGATATTTAAATTAATGAAAAGTTGATATTTAATTTTAATTTAGTCTCATATTTATTTCTAGTACTGTTTATTTCTCAAAGTTTAATCTGTTTTCTTTTATATATAAATTACTGTTCGGATATCATTATTAATAAAAAAATATATATATATATATATATCAAATCTGTTCGAGAGACTATATTGGGTTCGAGGTTAGAGGCTTGATGTTCTCGGTTCGAGATGTTGATGGTTTAATGTGGTGTTTGGTTTCGATATCAAAGGGGGCTCAGCGCTTCACCCTTCGACCCAACGGATTTCGACAATAGGTTCTCATCCTAATCTTCTTTTTATTTCTTTTGTTATGTTTAATTTTTAGTCTATAATCTGTTTAATCTGTTTATTTTACCTGCTTAGATTTGTTTTGGAATTTAGTATTTTAGATCTGCTACTGTTTATTTTACTGCTTGTGTTTGAATTGATTTGGTGCTTATAAGTTAATTTGATAGTTGTTTGGGATTTGCTTATTCAGTTTAGTTCGGATATAAGGTTGTTTGGATTTGCTGTTTGGATAGTGTTTAATCTGCTTTTTTTTTTATTTGCTTATTTAGCTTATTGCAATCTGCTTATTAGTTTATATAGCTTATTTGGGTTAGAATTTTTGCTTATTTGTTTTTTAGATCTGCTCTTTGAATGCTTATTTCATTTGCTGACATTTATCTGTATGTTTATTTATCCAAATTAAAGCTCCAAAAATATATATAACAAAAATATTAACAAGTTTTGGTCTGGAGTGGGATTCGAACCCCAGACCTCCCGTACAACAGACCAACAGCATTACCACTTGATCTATCACTCTTTTTGTGTATTGTTTTCGAAACGTTAAAGTAATATAAGGACTTTAAGTTTAGTTGGCAGGTTATTTAATTAAGATTAGTTAAATTAAAGTTAGTTTTATTAAAAAGTTTTATTTAAATTCAATTTTTCTATAAAAAGACAAAAAAAAAGTTATTTACTTTCTTTAAATTTTAAATTAGTTTAAATTACTTTTATTTTTAAATAGTTTTATTTTAAGTTTTAAAATTTAGTTTCCATAAAATTTAAGTTTTGTTTTATTTAAAATAGTTTTTACATAGTTTTATATTTTCAAAAAGTTTAAATTAGTTTACTTTGTTTTAAAATAGTTTTTATAAAATTTCATTTAAAAGTTAAATTTTGTTTTCAAATTAATTTTAAAATAGTTTAAATAGTTAATTAAAATAGTTTTCTTTTAATCAAATATATTTAAATTAGTTTAAAATTCCAAAAGATTTAGTCACCAAAAACAAAGTAGTCTAACGTTAATTGGAAATCAATTCAAGTCGAGTCGAGGAAAACGAACTTAATTAATTGGACTAAAAACCATAGTTTCAGTGTCACCAAAATAAGTTGGGTTCTATTTTCTTTCTAATAGCCCTCTTAGTTTTCTTAACTTGTCATATTTTTGACACTTCTAAAAGTTAAGATTGTTTTAGCTTTCTCTCGAGTCCCTCTTTTTTTTACTCGAGTTGTTTAAAGCTAACTCCGTTTGGGTGACATCTCATTATGCATATGCTCTTGTCCACTAACTTTGTTTTGTAGGACACTTCTAACCCATTTGTGTAGCTCGTCACTATTCTTGCTTTGTTGGTGCCTCAAGCAAGGGGGAGCTCATATCAAGGGGGAGCATTTGCAAGAGTTCAAGTCATTACATTTGCGATCGTTGACTCACTCAAATTGCATTCATCGAACATCTTGCAAGTAATGCATTTTGGACACTCGTAGATAAGCATATTATTATGCTTGGAGTTGGTTAACCTATGGTGATTGAAGACTTCACTAGGATGACGCAAGCTCAATATTTTTGTATGATGGGTTTATGGTTTGGATTCTCGCCTCTCAAACGAAAACCACAATGGATGATTTGATTTTTTGATTCATGTTCTCTCGAAATCAATCCTCCTCTTCTACAAATGAAGACTACCTTTCGGATGCAAGCTCGTGTGACGTCAATTATTTTCTTCTTCAAATGACGTACTTTCGATGACTACCTCTTTAGACGTGTTCTCTCTCGACGTTGCTTCTTCTCTTCTTCAAGACGTTGACTACCTTTTTGATTCGACAAAAGGGGGAGAAGTAAGTGTAAACGAGTAACTTATGCATTTTAATATGTGTTGTGGTTTACTTGTTTGTCATCATCAAAAAGGGGGAGATTGTTAGTGCAAACATTACGATACTTTGTCGATATAATCTCTTTATGTTTTGTTGATGACAAACGAATAGTTCACAATACATTATGTAAAATGCTAAGGTACTCGTAATCACTCAAGAATACATTTGTATACTTCTCTCGACACCTCCAAGATCGCATTCGGCATGAATCACTCAAGGTATGTACAAACATGTCATTAACCTAACTAAGTGATAAAGGATTAATATTTTCTTAAAACTCACATTTAATCAAATGTGACAAAAGATTTTAATTAACTTTATTTTTAAGAAAATGTTTTATTAAAAAAATGGAAATTTGAATTTGGCATATTCCATATGCCAAAGGAATATCCTTTGAGGGTATAAACTACCCCAGATGGCATATCCCCACTAAAGGAAAAATTTGCACGGACTCCAACGCGGAGGTTCCTTAAAGGAACCCGCGGTTCCTTATTGATAAGGAACCGCGGGTAGAGATAAGGAACCGCGGGTGTTTTTTACCGTTGCAATGTTGCCCTATAAATAGTGGATCATTTCCAGATTTTCTTTCAACCCTTTTTGCATAGTTTCTTCAAAAACATCTTTAAACCCTTGATTAGTTAGTTTAGATTAATCTTGTTTAAGATGTGATTCTCTCCTTCAATCTCCTCATCCTCTTAAGTGCAAAGATAAGATCACTCACACATTTGTGATGTGATTAAAGATGAAGTCTTGATGAAGATCATCATGTTCATCATTTTTATTTGTGTATTGTGTAGATCCAATGTATATGTGTATACTTGGATCAATCTTGTGTAGATCCAATGTATATGGGTATACTTGGATCAATATTGTGTAGATCCAATGTATTTGTGAATACTTGGATTAGTTGTGTTAATTCATTGTATTTGTGAATACTTGGATTAAGTCTTGTGTAAATCCATTGTATATGTGTATACTTGTATTTATGTTGTGTAGATCCAAGTTACATGTGTACACTTGGATATGTGTTTTATTGAGTTGTAATAGGTAAGAGTTGTGAGTTCTCACTAAACTATAAAGTGATGTGGTTGTGTCTTGTGAGTTCTCACTAAACTATATAGTGATGTAGTTGTGTCTAGTGAAGTTCTCACATAGCTTCAAAGTGAAGAGTCGTGAAGATTGGTTCTACCTTTCGATTAGAACTCGACATCTAGCCTTGTGTCGTAAAATGGTGAAGTAGGCAACATTGGGTGAAGATTGGTTCTACCTTTCGATTAGAACTCGACATCTAGCCTTGTGTCGTTAAATGGTGAAGTAGGCAACGTTGTGTAGATTGGTCCTACCTAAGATTAGGACTCAACATCTAGCTTAGTGTCGGAAATTGTGTAAGCGACGTGTATGGTTTTCTCCGCCTTGAAAGGAGTTTTGTTGACTAGTGAATAACTCTCGAGTAAGATGTACTCGAGGAGTGGAGTAGGGCGAAGAGGAGCTTCGTGACCGAACCACTATAAATCATCGTTTTGGTACTTTCCTTTACACTTATGTCTTTACTATTATAGATGTATTTATATGTTGTGTGTTGTGTGCATCTCATAATCTAAACATCTAAGTTGCGGAAAAGCTAAGGCTTAGTACGTGTGTGCTTCGTGTTTAGATTATGGTCAGGTGTGCATCCTTTAGTCTAAACATCTTAGTTGCAGAAAAGCTAAGGCTTAGTACGTGTGTGCTTAGTGTTTAGACTATTGCTTGATGTACACTTGATTTGATGTGTTTGTGTGTTTCCTTACTTATAGTTATTATCTATTACAAACACATCTCATATCTAGTCAAGCTTAATCGAGAATTTGATACAAATGATTGTCAAGGTTTACAACGTATCAATATTTGGCATCCACTGTAGGCGGTTCTTTATTGAGCCCGCGGTTCTTTATTGATAAGGAACCGCGGTGATATTTAAGGAACCGCGGCCAGTGGAATAAACGAAATATTTTTAAAATGAACTAGAAACTATTCAACCCCCCCCCCCTTCTAGTTTCTACAAGGATGATATTCGATGAATTAAATATAGGACTTATCCCAAATATATGATTATACTTTGTGTATCTTTGTCATCAAGTACATCATAAATAATTATCCTCAGACCTGAGATACCAGGAAACTGTCATGGATCTAGTGCATTTCTGTAAAATAATCTAACGCTAAACGATACTGGTGGCTATAAGGGTTATTTTTTCAGAAGTGTTGCAAAATTCATAAGTTTTGCTTGTAGTCAATATGGAATATGTTTCCTTCAAATTCATTTTGAAGTTTAATACAGTTAGGCCCCTCGTGGTATTAGTAAGATGTTTGTATGGCTGCCCCCAAAATCGTTCTAAACTATGTTTAGGAGTATTGGTTATCTTGCTGAATCTGGTGAACAAGAAACATAATGGTTAATGAAAGTAATGACTAAGATCTATATCCTTATTAACGTTGTATTAGAAACAAAAGGAAAATAATAATGATGAATCATTAAAAGGTTTTATCCAAGAGGCCTCACTCGAGATCGTACTAGAGGCATCGGTGTGTAACTAGACGCTAACCGATGTGATCACACTATTAAAATATGTCCAAGTGGGAGCTGTAAGTTTATGGACTTTAATTTTAATTGTCGTGTGTCAGGATCGAACTCGGAATTACGGGATTGCACACAATACGTAAAGAGTTAATTTATTCAATAAATATATTTATATGTTTATTAATTAAACTGAGCTTTAAACATTTAATCGACGTTAAGTTTTAAAAGTTAAGGACTAACGGTTAACGTGGAATAAACTAGAAGATAAAAGAAAGATCCGGAACACTCCTTGCGTGGGCTTAACCGGTGGTGGAGACAAAGAAGGGAGAAAAGATTTCTTGCCTTATTTAGTTTTGTCTTGGGCTACAAGTTTGAAGACCCTATATAAACACATGGGGTGCTTCATAATTTTCACCCCACTTCCTCCTCTCTTTCTCCTGCGATCGACCAAAAGGAAAAACACCTTTTTTAGGGTTGCTTTTATCCTTTTGTTGATTTCTTGAATCAAGTCCTAGCCCCTCTCTAGGGTTGTTGGGTTGATTTTCCACTATACGTTTAAGCTCGTTTTATACGTACTAGTATTACGGTTAACTCGTTATTATACGTGTGTACAAGAACGTGATACAATCTCATTATAGATTGAATCCCGGATCGATTAACAAAAACGGTAAGGGGTTAATCATTGATCCGTCATAAACTCTAATTGGTGGTTCGTTCTTATCTTGTGGAATCGCATTTGCTAAAAGGTATGTAACCCTAACTCGATTAATTATGAATGTGTTATTATTATGATCTTCTTAAACCGCTTCCGCTATTACATGCTTTGATCTTTGATTATGTTTTATAATTGTTATGAGCTTCATAAACCTTCATAGATCTACCACCCAATAAGAAAGTCGTAAAGGGTAAATGGATTTACAAGAAGAAGACTGACATGGATGGCGTTGTACACACCTATAAAGCTCATTTTGTAGCAAAAGGTTTTACACAAACTTATGGTGTTGACTATGAGGAAGCATTTTCTCCTGTTGTAGATTTAAGAGCTATTAGGATTCTCATAGTTATAGCGACGTAATATGATTATGAGATATGGCAAATGGATGTAAAAACTGCGTTCTTGAATGGTTTCTTAGAAGAAGAAATCTATATGGAACAACCTGAAGGTTTTCTTGATCCTAAGCATCCCAAAAAATTACGTAGGCTTCAAAGACCGATTTATGGTCTTAAGCAAGCATCAAGAAGCTGGAATAATATATTTGATGAAGAAATCAAAAAGTTTGGTTTTGATCAAAATCTTGATGAGCCATGTGTATATCAAAAAAACTAGTGTGAGCAATGTTGTTTTCTTAATCTTATATGTTGATGACATAATCATTATGGGAAATCATATTCCAAATTTACAAGAGGTAAAGGCCTATCTTAGGAAGTTTTTTCCTATGAAAAATTTAGGGGAAGCGACATTTATTCTTGGAATTAAAATTTATAGAGATAGATCGAAGCGGTTAATTGGACTAAGTCAAAATTCATATCTTGATAAGATCTTGGAAAAGTATAGAATGGATAATTCCAAGCGTGGTATCATTCATATGCAAGTGCAATGTGACTTAAATAAGATACAATGTGCTACTACATCTAATGAGATGAAGCGTATGCAAAATGTTCCTTATGCTTCGGTTGTAGGATCTATAATGTATGTTGTGAGGTGCACAAGACCTGATGTTGCATTTACACATAATATTACAAGCTGATTCCAGCAAAATCTAGGTGAGAGTCACTGGACTACCATGAAAAATATTCTTAAGTATTTAAGAAATACAAAGGATACGTTTTTGGTTTTTTGTGGAAATCCTAAAGCTGAACTGCAAGTTAATTGTTATTGTGATGCTGGATTTGCAACCAATTGAGATGACACTAAATCTCAAACTGGGCATGTTTTCGTTTCGAACGGAGAGGCGGTAGTATGGAAGATCTCCAAGCAAAGTACTACTGCACAGTAGATGAATATATCACTACTTCTGAAGCTGCAAAGGAAGCTGTTTGGATGAGGAAGTTTATGGGAGAACTTGGTGTAGTTCCTACCAATGAAGAACCTATAAAGATGTATTGTGACAATTCAAGTGCAATCATCATTGCTAACGAACCGGAAGTTCAGAAAGGCGCTAGATACTACCAAAGGAGATATAACTATGTTCGCGAATGTATCAAACTGGGTGAAATTAATCTAGTTAAAGTTCATACATATAATAATCTAACAGATCCTTTTACGAAGACTTTACCTAGTAAAAATCTTACTCAACATGCTAGGAGTATGGGACTTCGTCCTGCTAGTAGTTTCATGTAATTGGTATTTTGGTATTTAGATAAAGGATATTGTTAAACAGTATTTATTTTATGAATTGAAGTATTAGATATGTTAATTTTATTTAATATTTGTTGGTCCTATTTTTGCATGTTTAAATCCTTGAATAATATGTTATTCATGTCAATCAATTATATAGGAACATAAGTAAATTAAGACATATATGAGTGATGGTAATGTTCGTAGAATATGTAAGATGGTTCACCAACTCATACAATATCCAAAGGTTTTATATTGGACATCTCCTACTAACAAGTCAATCACTTTATGGATCGTCGTCTTAAAGTGAAACTTGTAAATGATTTACATTACTAAATCCTTAGACTTAAGATGCAAGTATGTCTTATATATGTGGATGGTACTTTTTGCTACAGTTCTAATGCTTTCTTGAACACAGTAGAAATAATGGCTATAATCATTTAAATCTTGAAGCATGTAAAAGGCACGTGTAGTCAAGATAAAATTTGTTCATTCAACTAGGTTTAAAGAATAATGTTTCTTGGCCCCTCGTTAATTAATTAGATGTTTGTATAGCCATACCCAATTGTAATCTAGATTTGCCTCGATTAGATTGGTAATCTATATTAATTATGTAATACGATAAATAGAATAGTTAAAATGAAATGGCTTTGTTCCATATCCATTATTAACATGGCATTTGAGAAACAAAGGGATTGTAAATGTTTAAGTCATTTACATGTAATTTATGAGAAACTACACTCGAGAGTTTTCGGGAGCATTGGCGTGTTGCTAGACGCTAACTAATGTTATTATTTTATTATAACATGTCCAAGTGGGAGCTGTTGAATTATGTACATGTAATAACGTATGTCCGAAAGTTGTCATGTTCCTAACGAGACGCTCGCGTAAAACGTTAAGTAATAATAATTCATTCTGTATTAATATTAATTATGTGTTAAAAAAATAAACAAGAAAATGGAAGTCAAGAAAAAAGAAACTAGGGAATTCCTTCCTTGTTTGTTGTAGTCGGCCGAACCATAAAGCCCATGGGCTTGTGGGTTTGGTTTGCTTGTTCACCAAGGAATTACTAGTATATAAGGAGGTCTAGGATACGTCATTATATACAAGTTATCTCAAAATATCTTTCTTTCTTTTCCTTAGCCCGATCGGCCGAAGCAAACCCTAAGGGTGTTCGGTGTTGCGATCGACCGAAGAAAGAAACCACAAGGTTTCTTATTGTTGATTGATTCAAGATTATTGGTTTATTGATTGTTTAACACTTACGTACTAGCATACTTATTGTTTGTTAAATGTATTGTGTGCATGTACTTAAAAATATCATACTTTGATCTTTAATTGGGTTTTTTGTTATATTGGTTGTTCGATAAAGGTTATTTAATTTATTGCTAAAAAGTACGTGATTCTTTATCGTTTAAGTTAATTATTTGTTTATATGTAAACTTTATATTTCGATGCGTACTCGTGTTATTAACGTGTTAATGTAATTAAGAGTTTTTATAAATTCTAACACATATTATCTGATACACTCAGGGTTATGTGGATCGGGCCGAATGGGCTGATACTATCTATCTTAGGGTTAGGGTTTTATTATTATGCTTTATAATTATCATGTCATTGTTATCAGTCTAATCAATCAATCAAAAATTAATCAATAAATCTCCAAGTCTTCTTGTCTCTCTTTCTTACGGAGCCAGCACACGCTATAGTGGTGCCCTATCCCGATACTACCTGAGAGGGTCGTATCAATTGGTTCTTTCATTGAGAGCCCTCAACTCGTTGAGGGGTTTAGATCTAGGGTTCCAATAAATAAATAAAAAGAATATTGTTCATCGGCGCTACTGTTCATCGCAGCTACTGTTCATTCGGGTACTATTCGTGGCACTGTTCATCTGACGTTACTGTTCATCCGGTTATTGTGCATCGGGTACTGTTCATCCGAAAAAAATATAAAAAAATATATTTTTTAATTATTTTTCGGTTGTTATGGCATCGGGCAATAGGGATTGGGACGCGCTATCTAAGCTCTTGCAGAAAGGTATGGTGGCCGATTATGAGAGTAAGTTTGTGATACTTGCTGTTGGAAATACGTTTTACGTATTAAGAAGGATCGGTCACTCCAACGATAGTCCATGTAATAGCTCGTAGTTTAGTCACGTGTCTTTACTTAACAAACAACATCAAGCCTAGCCTACAACATGTGTAGGCCGGCCCAAATGTAAGCCCAAGCCCATGACAAGGGCTTGGGTATATAAACCCTCTCCTTAGATGGAGAGGGGTGTGGTTTCATTATTTTTCACATAGTAAACATTTCTTTCTCTCTCTAAGTGTGTGTGAAATCCACCATCTCTCTATCTCTTTCTCTCTCTAAAAACATAAGCAAGATTTACATTCCTACAAATGGTATCAAGAGCCATGGGATGATTGTTTAGTTCTTGTGTTTGTGTTCTTGATTCTTGCCATTTTGGATCCATTTTCATACGAACCAAATTTTTTTTTGTGTTTTTATGAGTTAATCTTGATTTACTTCATCCTATTACTTGTTATAGTGATTTGGTATTGTTATTTGGGTTAAAAACACAAAATTTTTGGTTGTTTGATTCATATTTTGGCTTTGAATCTTGAATTGATTGTGTTTTTGTCCTGTCCGAGAAGAAGTTAGACGTGTTTTCAATGAAATGGAAGATGCTTATGAAAACAGTTTACTTGAAATAGAACGGGTTTCATGCCATAATGATCTGCTTCTGAATCAAGTGATATCTCATGATATAGTTTCTGTCTGTGTGAATACAAGTGTTGATAATGATTCTATTGTGCATAATGTTGAATCTGTGGATACTGTGGTAGATAGTACTTGTCACGAATCTGACGCTGAATTTTTAAAGCTTCAAGATTCATATTCTTCGCTTTCAAAACGTTTTGATGAGATTCAAACACATTGTATTTCGCTTGAATGCAAGCAACAATTTATTCAAGAAATCTTTGAAACGTCATTCGAAGGTGTTAATATCGATGATGCAAATTTTGAAAAGAATTTTCGATTGAATTTACAATCAAAACAGCGTCAGCCAAGTGACAACGTTGCTACATCTTTGCCGATAGAAATAGAGAAATCTAAGGAGCTTAACTGTGTGAACGTACTTGAGGCCGCTGAGAATTTTAAACTTGATCTAGACAATCGAGTTTCCAAGATTTTGTCAAAAATTGATAACTTAAAACAGAAAAATACACGACTCTTCGATTCAGTACAGCCCGCATGTGTTGATACCACTGCACAGAACCAATCATTGATTGAACAATTGAATCAAAAGTCGGTGGAAATATCTGATTTGAGGGAACAAATTTGTGATAAGAACCTGGTCTTGGCTGAGTTAAAGGAAGCACTTCGTACTCTCAAAGGTAAGAATGTTGTGGATAACGCAGCCACTATCTCAGCATCGTCCTCTAGTGCCATCAAAAGAACCCTTATTGCCGTCACACCACTTAACAAGGGCCCTAGGACGAAACCATCTCAAACTTTGGTCACTAAAGATAAGGCGGAATCTAAACCAGCTTCTAATATTCCCGTGTTGCCTTCTACAGGAGTAAGCACCACTACTAAGGCTCAAAGATCTAAGCTTAAAAGAAACAAGAAGAATGATAGGATCTTGCCCCCATCTAGTAGTCAAGTGAAGAAGAAAGTAGAAGCCCATCCTAGGAATGTTATTTCTGTTTTGAATAAAAAGAATCATGTAGCTAAACCTAAAGGCTCTGCGGTTGTGCAGCGTTCTAAGCCTAGTGTGAATTCTAATTTGAAATGTTGGAATTGAAATGAATGTATGTTTTCTAGTCGTCATGATTCTTGCCTTATTGACCATGTGAATGAGATGTATGCCCGGAAACATGGATTAGAATGGAAACCGACTGGGAAAGTGTTAACCCAAGTTGGTTGGATGTGGCGCCCCACTGGTAGAACTTTCACTATAGTAGGAAATACGTGCCCTTTAACTAGGATCACTCCCACTAAAGCGAAGAAAGCGTGCCCTTTAACTAGGAGTACCAAGGCTACCAAAACACAAACGTGTCCTTTAACTAGGAACATCGACACTACCGTAGGAGCCAAGTGCCCTTTAAATAGGTCTACTCCCACTGTAGTGCCCGCGAATAATCCAAAACCTAAGAAAGTTGGAACAGTAAAACCTGTTAGTGCTAAAACTCACATTAGAAAACGCAGGAAATCTAAGGGTCTCACAAATGTTAGCAATTCTGATAATTCTATGTCTGTATCTGCTAACACTCCGGAACCAATAGTTTCCAATGCATTGTCTACTGTTGTTATAGAAAACAGGTGGTCCAAATTGTTCTCTGGTATTTGGACTCTGGTTGCTCCAAGCATATGACCGGAGATCGCTCTCAACTCAGAAATTTCGTCAGCAAGTTTCTTGGTACGGTTAGATTTGGAAATGATCATATTGCAAAGATAATGGGTTATGGTGAATATCATATTGGGAATGTTATAATTTCAAGAGTGTATTACGTGGAAGGTCTTGGTCACAACTTATTTTCTGTGGGACAATTTTATGATGCAAACCTAGAAGTTGCTTTTCGAGAGCATACCTGCTTCATTCGTAATTTGGAAGGGGTTGATTTATTGAAAGGTACTCGAGGGAATAATTTGTATACTTTGTCTCTGCAAGACATGATGGCCGCTTCTCCCGTATGTCTTCTCTCCAAAGCGTCGAAGACTAAGTCATGGTTATAGCATCGACGGTTATCTCATCTTAACTTTGACGCTATTAATCACTTGGCGAAAAACGAACTTGTTCGTGGTCTTCCTAAACTATCATTTCACAAGGATCATTTGTGTTCCGCGTGTACAATGGGGAAAAGCACTAAGAAGTCTTACAAACCCAAGACTGAAGACACCAACGAAGAGAAACTTTATCTGTTGCATATGGATCTTTGTGGGCCAATGCGTGTTGAAAGTCTTAGTGGCAAAAAGTACATCCTCGTCATTGTCGTTGATTACTCTCGGTTTACATGGGTGAAATTTCTTAAAGCAAAAAATGAGGCACCTAAATTCATCATCGGTTTTCTCAAGATGATTCAAGTGCGTCTCAACACTACTGTCCGACGCATTCGTACAGATAATGGAACCGAATTTGTGAATCAAATTTTGCGTGATTATTATGAAGAAGTTGGCATATCTCATGAAACATCCGTTGCATGCACTGCACAACAAAACGGTGTCGTTGAAAGGCGAAATCGCACACTTATGGAAGCTGCTCGAACGATGTTAATTTACGCAAAGGCTCCATTGTTTTTATGGGCAGAAGCAATATCTACAGCAGTGTACACCCAAAACCGGTCACTAATTTGTAAACGTCATGGTAAAACACCTTATGAGCTTCTCCATGGAAAAGTACCAGATTTATCATATCTTCATGTATTTGGTTCTCTTTGCTATCCAAATAATGATGGTGAAAATTTGGGAAAACTTCAACCAACGGCTGATATTGGTATTTTCATTGGTTACGCACCCGCAAAGAAGGCATGTCGAATCTACAACCGTAACTCTCGCAAGATCCTCGAAACTATGAATGTTGATTTTGATGAGCTGACAGCAATGGCTTCTGAGCAAAGCAGCTCTGAACCTGCACTTCATGAAATGGGACCCAGTAACATTAGTTCTGGTCTTGTCCCAAATAACCCTACTTCGTCGTCATTTACACCACCTACTAGGAATGAATGGGATACGTTGTTTCAACCGTTCTTTGATGAATTCTTTACTCCTCCAACCATTGTTGCTCCAGAACCTGAGGTAATAGCTCCGGTAACCGAAATTGTCGCTCCAGCAACCGAAGCACAATCAGATATATCTGCACCTACAATTGGTCAAGATATACCATCCACAAGTAATTCTCAACCAACACATGTAACAACTACCCACGTCATGCCTATTGATGATGAAGAGGATGATGATGATCACGATTTGGAATTCGCTCAAATGCGTGAACTTCCATTCTTCGGTGTACCAATTCCCGATCCTAATCAAGCCGGGTCGTCCACCTCAGAGGAAGCTCCAACTACAGTTTACTCCAATCCACGGATTCGTGAACATGACAGCAAGTGGACAAAGGATCATCCTATAGATTCTATTATTGGTGACCCTAATCGTCCGGTATCCACACGAAGTCAGTTACAAGAAAGTGCAATGTTTTGTCACTTTGATGCTTTTCTCACTGAAGTTGAACCTAAGACATGGCAACAAGCTTTTACTCAATCCTGCTGGATAGAAGCTATGCAAGAAGAACTTAATGAATTTATACGTCTTGAAGTATGGGAACTTGTCCCATGCCCGGATCAAGTGCAGTTACTCACTTTGAAATGGGTTTACAAGGTGAAACTTGATGAGTTAGGCGGAATATTGAAGAACAAAGCTCGTCTAGTAGCTCGTGGATACAAGCAATTATTGGGCATCGACTTTATGGAATCCTTTGCACCTGTTGCCCGTTTGGAAGCTATTAGACTATTCCTCGCTTATGCAGCCCACATGAATATGATCGTCTATCAGATGGATGTGAAGACGGCATTTCTAAATGGTGAACTCAAGGAAGATGTCTAGGTTCAACAGCCGGATGGTTTTGTGAATCCTAATTATCCTAATCATGTGTACAAGCTTAAGAAGGCTCTCTATGGGTTGAAGCAAGCTCCACGCGCATGGTATGATCTATTGTCACAATTCCTCATTACGCAAGGCTTCACTAAAGGCAAGGTGGATCCCACGCTGTTCATTCAGAAACGAGGTAAAGATATGATTATGGTACAAATATATGTTGATGATATTATATTTGCAGCCTCGACCCAAACCTTATCGGATGAGTTTGGGACACTCATGTCTTCCAAGTTTAAGATGTCAATAATGGGCAAGGTATCATTCTTCTTAGGTCTTCAGATATCTCAGAGTCCCAGAGGCATCTTTATCAATCAATCCAAGTATGCCCTTGAATCGCTAAAGAAGTATAAGATGGAATCTTGCGACCCCGTGGACACTCCAATGGTGGAAAAATCTAAGCTTGATGCAGATCCACATGGAGTTGCCGTTGATCCGACACTTTATCGTGGAATGATCGATACTCTTCTGTATATCACAGCCAGTCGACCTGATCTTCAGTTTGCTATATGTATGTGTGCCAGGTATCAAACTAGGCCTACTGAATTACACTTAGCTACTGTTAAAAGGATCTTTCGATATCTTAAAGGAACCATTAATCGGGGACTTTGGTATTCGAAGGACTCTTCTATTGCACTAATGGCATATGCAGATGCGGATCACGCGGGTTGTCAAGATACCAGGCGTAGCACGAGTGGAACTTTGCAACTACTAGGAGATCGACTAATTAGTTGGGCATCGAAAAGGCAGAAAAGCGCTGCAATTTCAAGTACGGAAGCAGAATACATAGCTATGTCCGGTTGCTGTACTCAAATTCTTTGGATGAGATCGCAATTAACCGACTATGGTCTAGGTTTCAACAAAATTCCGATGTACTGTGACAACAAGAGTGCAATTGCCTTATGCTGCAACAATGTTCAATTCTCCTGGTCGAAGCATATTGACATTCGCTACCATTTCATCAAGGAGCAAGTGGAAAATGGAGTAATAGAGCTTTACTTTGTCCGATCTGAGTATCAATTGGCGGATATTTTCACGAAGGCTTTAGATCGCGCTCGAATTGAATTTTTGGCCGACAAGCTAGGAATGAGAACTTTCTCGCCTGAGACTCTAAAGGAACTAGCAGATGATGCGAAAGAATAGTGGTGGTAAAACTATTCTCCGTATCCTTGGTAATCATTTGTATATATTGTTTATATTTTTATACTCAAAAGCAAAATACAAAAATATAAAACCATATAAAAACCATAAAAATTGAAAAATTCAGAAAAATCCAAAAATATTTTTACTTTATTTTTCAAAGGCATGTCTTCGGGTACGATAATATTTACGGCCTTAGAAATGTTGATTAATATCGACATGGCGCCATAAATAGAGTTCGTACAAAAGTTGTAAATATTTCATAAAACATGCCTAAATGGCTTGTAGTTATTTCAGACTGCAACCCGATTTTCATATTAAAGTCAGGTATTTCTTATGAAAGCTTTGACTCACAACGGGAATTAATTTTCTCGGGCAAGGTTTACTTTAAAACCTTGTAAGGGATCAAGTTTACTTTATAACTTGGTCTAACACAAATCAATGTACGTTTCAGTGCATTCATTTGTTAAAACAAGAGAAGTATTGTTTTTATGAAGCTATCATCTCTACAACCATGCTATCTACAATTGGTATCTACATACTCGACGATGCGACTACTCAACCGACGACTACAGCTCTTTCAATAGAACACGGGTCAACAATTGAGGGGGAGCTATTGTCAAGAATTCAGAATCTTCGATGCCGAACGTGCCAAGTTCACAAGTTGGTGTCAAGACTACAATACCAATCGTACATGTGGTGTCAAGAGATGACTTCAGACGTGACGAGGCGACCAACATATGCTGACAAGAACCATTTGATCTTATCATATGATGTTCTCATCTATCAGGTCCAACCTTGTCAATTCTTCTCTAATATGGTGAATATGTGATCATGTTACAAATCGGTATCATATCTCATACGTTTGATATCATGAAGATAAAATGGACTTGCATTTTTCTTCCCAAAAACTTTGTTAAAACTTCATTAAATCAATTGATATTAAAAACATCGATTGGGTTAATATTTTTAATATGGGGGAGAAAATGTGATTTAATATGGGATATTATCACAAATGATTTCACTTAATGTGCTGGCTCATCCCGACATATGCGAAATGTTTTCGAATATCGTGGCATATGTTAAGGGGGAGCAAAATGGATTTGCATATCAAAATGGATTTTCATGGTGACATATACTTACCCAAAACCCATTTATTTCACGACGATGAAGATTGTGGTGACATAAGGATGGTAGGATAGGTTAAGTCCTATGATTCTTCCAGAACCGGAGGAATCTTCCCAAGGACATTCCATAGCTAGAAATAGTTGTCCTTAGGAAAGTTGGAGAAAGATTGTGAACGCAGCTGAATGCCGACCAAGTACTTAAGTTAGCACTGGAACAATCACAACAAGGTGCTAGTTATGACGTATTGGTAAGCATTGAAGGGGTTGAAGAATGAAAAAGAATTGTAAAGATAAAGGGTGTAAAGAAAGAAGCCCTCCTTACAACCCTTAGGCAAAAACCGGGTCAATACATATGCTATTAAGATCATTGTTTAATGATTCTTGATATTGAAGATAGACATCATGGACCCAGTGATGCAATGCACAACCCATCCTAGCTAACTCAGATATCTCTTAAAAGGTATTTGTTTTAATCACACGGAGACAACACGTTATCTATCGATTTATTCACTCCGAATGAATTGGTATTGAAATGGTGGCACTCCTCTCCAGCCTCCGATCACTAAAATCCAAAGTGCACGATCGAGTCTAGAGCCATTTGAGATCATCAAATATCTCATTAGGACACACTTTCATATTTCCTTGCTTCTTCACACACTGTGAAAAGTAAGAAAGATTTTAAGAGTCCTACGCAAAATCTTCATGATCTTGCCTGAACATCCGAGTAATACGAAAGTATTTACAATAAAGATGGAAATCCTTCTTGAGCGAACATCAAAAAGCTCATGGTAGGTGACTTGTGCGATTCTTTATGAATCAAACTTGTGATAACTGGAAAGCAACAGCTGTTTGTTCTTAACTGAATTTAAACACGTTCCAGGCCTCTACGCAATATCTTAGTGATCTTGCCAGAACACTCAGAGTGATACCTTAGTGTTCACAGTGATGAGTGGAAATCCTTCTAGTGTTAACCTCAAACAGCACTTGGTAGGTAACTTGCAAGATTCTATACGAATCAAGCTCGTGACAACTGGAAAGCAACGATGGTGCGGTTCTTAATTGAATTTCACTTGTTCCAGGAACATGAATTGACGGCTTCAAATCATGCGGATATTATTATCCAAATGATTCACTCTTTATGTTCGCAGTCAGCTTTGGACGGTCGAATAAAGAGAACGGGTTTACCCGCGAAATCCTGTCAGGAAGTTACTTAATTGAAACTATCCGTCACGGGTACGATATCTAATATCGTCCAACGGTCTTCACCGACCGGAGGTAAAATGCTACCGATTTAGAATGAAATGTTCAAAGCCATTTCGTTCGTGTCTACTCATGTTGCGGCATTTGAAGACGGTGGCGTTGCGGGATCCAAGAAGAAGTCGTCCCCGCATGCTTATACTTTATGCACTTAATATCTCATTTAATTCAAGAAAGCCTAAAAGTTAAGTCTTCCGCTGTATCAAACTCTGAAGCTTTCAAGAATTACAAAGGTATAAGTATGTGGGACATGGTGTCACGAAGAGGCGAAGATCACAAGTGATGGATGCACGAGATCAAGGCAAGAGATTAATGCTTAAGATTGATATCAAAGATCACATCAGCATGCTCACCAGAAAAGAAAAAGAAAAAGAAAGACGAAGACTACGAGCTCAAGACAAGCATAGTATGCTAGGTTTATTTCATTATTGTAACTCGGGTAACGCCCTTGTTTGGAGTGACCTCCCTTAGGGGGAGATTGTTGGAAATACGTTTTACGTATTAAGAAGGATCGGTCACTCCAACGATAGTCCATGTAATAGCTCGTAGTTTAGTCACGTGTCTTTACTTAACAAACAACATCAAGCCTAGCCTACAACATGTGTAGGCCGGCCCAAATGTAAGCCCAAGCCCATGACAAGGGCTTGGGTATATAAACCCTCTCCTTAGATGGAGAGGGGTGTGGTTTCATTATTTTTCACATAGTAAACATTTCTTTCTCTCTCTAAGTGTGTGTGAAATCCACCATCTCTCTATCTCTTTCTCTCTCTAAAAACATAAGCAAGATTTACATTCCTACACTTGCAGATCGAGTTACGGAGATGTCTACGGATTTACTTATGTATTTTTATATATGTGGACTTAAACCGCTCCTACAATGTGCACTCTCAAGGTCAGCGCCTACAACTTTAGGGGAAGCTTTTTCCTTAGCCCGTATAATGGAGACACGTTTTGAGGCAATTGCAGGAAAATGGCTCAATGTTGAAAAGAAATTAGATACCGTTCTAACATGGCCAAGTGAAGAAGTTTCGCCTGTGGTTAAAGGGTCGTTATATGATGATGAAGATATTGGTATTGATGAGGTTAGTGGCGCACTAGACGATATTTTCGGCATTGGTCAGAGTAATATGAAAGGCACGAAAGTTTGTAGTGAGTTTGGCCAATTTTCAAAAAATAAAGAAAATGTGGAAGATGTTGGAGGTGGTAGTTTTGATGATCGTTTGTATGAAATAAATTTGAGTCTAAGCGAAGAATTAACGGATAATGGGGTTAGTCCCATACCAAGTTCTTTGACCGCTCATGGAAGTCAGCGAGTCCGCCACCTTTGGGAAAGAATTGGTATCGATGATATTCACGGGTTCATGAATAATGGGCGCATCCACAAATTTGTTCAACCGAAGGCGTGGGAATGGATGTCGGACTCCCTATCGGCGTATTTTTCATATCACCTTGAGGGCAATGTGGGTTTTGAAGGTGTGAGGAGTACTGGGGCATGGGTAGCGGTAGGCAAAAGAACGGTATTGTGTTATGTCCAAGGAAGCATAAGGAAGAAGAGAAAAAATGGAGTCCGTATCGATAGCGAACGACTGGAGAACAAATTTTGTTGGAGACCTATCAGTGATGGAGAACAACTTGGGTTGAAGAACAAACTGGGTTGGAGAACAATCTGTGTTGGAGATCTTGTTGAGTGGGGAACTATTTGGGATCCTGGAATTAAGAGTGTGTTTTTCAAGACATCACCTTGAGGGCAAGGTGGATTCGAAGGAGTGTGGAATGATACGCCCGGTGTTATGTGGGTCAGGCCGAATGGGCCGATACTATCTATCTTAGGGTTAAGGTTTTATTATTATGCTTTATAAATACCATGTCATTGTTATCAGTCTAATCAATCAATCAAAAATTAATCAATAAATCTCCAAGTCTTCTTGTCTTTCTTTCTTACGGAGCCAGCACACGCTATAGTGGTGTCATATTCCGATACTACCCGAGAGGGTCGTATCATTATTTATACACTATGCAGTCAAGAAGATGTCATATAGTTGCCCACCTAAATATATATTTATAATTGTAATCTTACAAACACGTTTGAATTTTCTAATACATGTACTACACCATGAAGATTATATTCTGATGAAATAGGGCCAAAAACATGGCTACCCAAGTAGGGAGCAAAAGTTTAGGAATGGGCAAATCATATAATGGAATTGGTACATAAAAAGCTTTAAGTCCATGATGATTATTTTCTCCCGTGATTCCTAAAAGCTTTCACTTCCACATAACGATAGTGACTCGTCACTTGTTTTCCAAAATGCATGATAAGAAATCAACAATTAATACAGTTTTGGTGAGTCTCTCAATTAAAAAGAACAAATATAGTTTGGGTTCATTTTTACACGAAGAGGTTAAAAAAAACACTACATATATAATTAGGAAAATTACTTAGAAATGTAGTAAACTTACCTGTGTACTAAACTTTTTGTTTTCTTATTGTGTGTATTAAATTTTTTAATTTCGATTATTGTGTGTATTTTGAGACGATTTTGCCTTGTAAATTGACCAATTTACCCTTCAAAATTTGAAAAAAGTAAGGGTAAAATAGTTACAAAATACATACAATGATATAAATTGAAAAGTTTAATACACAAAATGAGAAAAAAAATAGTATAGTATACACAACAATAAATAGTGATAAGTTTAGTACATTTTTAAATAATTTTCCCTATATAATTAGGTGCAAATATCTCAAGCGACTCTCATAGTAATAAAAAGGGCATTACAACAATCTGGTAAATGGGCTCAAAGTAGTTAACAACAGTATATCTATATCTATATTATTATATAAAGAGGTTAACTTTAAAACTAACTTCGATCTTAATCTCGAACCTAAAATTACCAAACTTAACTTCGAGCCAAAAATTAATATAAGAATGTTAAATTTAAGCCATTATATCATATTTGGTAAATTAACCTCATCTATTCATTTTTTGAAAAAAACTTTTATAACAACTTATGTAAAACAAACTATTTAATAAACTTTTATTTTTAAATTAAAATACTTTTTTATTTATTTTTATTTTTTTATAATATAATTTCGTCATATTTTTTAGAATTTCGTGCTCTTCAATTTAACATCCATTTTAATATATTTTTGTTAAGTTTTAGTTTTTCATTCATATTGAGTTTATTTTAATTTGATTTGATTTTTTTTATAATTTTTATTTTACTTTGAATATACATTTGATAAGTTAAAATATAACATTTGTTCTCTAAAAAATACTGTAGTAATTATCGGATACCTGTCACTGCATTACACGGATACTATGCTAGTCGTTATTAAAGTTGTGTTTATGATAATGGTGTCGATGTAAGAACAAATGTGTTTGACTCTATTTGGACATTATACCACCATCAAGTGGCCTAGTGGTAAGGTCCTTGACTCTCAAACAAGAGGTCAAGGGTTCAAACCACACTAGGTGTGTACATTTGGGGGTGGCCACGGAAGTTCACCTGCGACGACTCCGGGCTATCCAAAAGGGTAATCGCCCTAGGATTAGTCGGCTCGCAATATCGAGTCGGAAACCTAGGTATACCCAAAAGAAAATATAATGTTATTGGATCTACTTGCAGAAAAGTTGCCACCTAAAGTATTCCTAGTGCATGTTGGAGGAATTAATTTAAATGTTAGCTTAGATACGATGATGATGCTAACATATATATACTACATGTACCTTTACTATGAAGATTTCTCCTATCGAATATATGAGACTTTGAGTCCAGTTTTATCTCCATCTTAACTCAATATGTAACATGTGTAACATTGTAGACGACACAGACCAGGTGGGGCTAGGGCCTAGAGGTGCTGACTATATTTATGTTAGCCTTAAAATATTGAGTCAAACAAGAATGTTCGGTCATAAGTTTATATTGTAATATTTATTAGAATGTTGTAATAGATAGTTAAATAGTCGTGGTTCACGGGCTTGGATTTAAACTAATTAAAGTCCAAACATTAAGCCCGGCCCAATATATAGTCCATTAAAACCCGCATGTGGGTGGACTATATATACTACCCTCCTAGCATGTTAGGAGGGTGGGATGATCATTTGTACTCTAATTCTTCTTAATCTAATATTCTACAAGTTAATCCTCTCCTTCTCTCTACTTTCTCTCACTACTTTCTCTCTCTAAAACTCATATCATTTCCATCTCATTTCTTAATCTATCATCATACTATTTGGGACAACATTTGGTATCAATCGTCATGGGGTAGATTGGTGTTTAGTTTGTGGTTTTTCATATTTTGATACGTGTGATTTTCTCCTTTCAATCATTTCGTCTCAAAAAGTTTTTGTTGTGCTTATCATTTTCTTGATTTGAAATTAACTTTAATCATCCGGATTATAGGAGTTTTGGTTTGATCTTGAAAAAAGTTACTCAAATTCACGTCCTTTGAAAAGTTTCGGTTTGGGTTTAATTATCCAGAATTTAAGGGTTTTAACATTCTGGATTGTGAGTTGTGTGAATATTCCGGATAAGCAAGATTATCTCGTTATCCGGAATATAAGGGTTTGTTGATTCCGGATACCAGATCGTTCTTAAGTTTTCAGGATAAGTCTCAAATCATTGATATTCCGGATAAGGTGCTTCAGTATATTCCGGATAAGCAACCGTTAGTTTATTCCGGATAAGCACATTTTCAGGATTCCGGATAAGCAAGTCAGGAAGATTCTGGATAAGCTAGTGTTGCAGTGAATTCCGGATAAGGAGGCTGCACGTTATTCCGGATAAGAGGTTTCTAATCATTCCGGATAAGAGGTGCTCAAGGTATTCTGGATAAAAGGCACGTAAGTTATTCCGGATAAAAGGGTTATATCATTCCGGATAAGTGTTTGCTGATTTTTCCGGATAAGAGTTTATTCCGGATAAGAGGTTTCTAATTATTCCGGGTAAGAGTTTTGTTAAATTATTCCGGATAAGAAAGTATTCCGGATAAGCCAAAGGAGATTTATTCCGGATAAAGAAGGATAAACATTCCGGATAAACATTCGGGATAAACAGTTTTTCCGGATAAGGTCGTTATTTGTATTATTCCGGATAAGTCGAAGAACATTTATTCTGGATAAGAGAGAGACAAATTGTTCCGGATAACTCATCTCAAAACATTCCGGATAAGATCAAGTTGAAACATTCCGGATAATCTACTCTTTGAATTTTTCCGGATAAGGTTTTATAGAAATATTCCGGATAAGTGAAAGATAATATTCCGGATAAGTGCTTGGTAATATTCCGGATAAGTGCTTGGTTTTCCGGATAAAGTTTTTTCACAATTTCTTCAAGTTTCAACCACAATCTTTTCACAATTTCATCTACTTAAGATCCTATTCACTTACATCAACTTTGAGATGGATTCTACTCAAGAATATCGTGTAACTAACAACAATATCATGGTGGCGGGTAATAAAGAGAGACCACCAATGCTTGTGTCTGGTAGGTATGCTCAATGGCAATCACGTTTCATATGATATCTTGATACAAGACCCAATAATGATGCCTTGAGGAAATGTATTACTCATGGACCATATGTATTCAAGAAAATCTCAATTCCTCCAAGAGCTGCCACAGATACTACTGATCCAATACCTGCAAGTGAACGTGATGAAACAAGAGCCGATCTCACACCTGAAAATTGTGCTTGGCATGATGCGGAGAAGGAAGCCATCTATATGGTTCTAAGTGGGATTGGAGATGACATTTATTCCACGGTTGATGCATGCCCTACAGCACATGAAATGTGGACTACTATTGAACGCTTGCAACAAGGAGAATCACTCAACAAAGAAGATGTCAAAACAAACTTGTTTTGGAATTTTGGCAAGTTTACTTCAAGGGATGGAGAATCAATTGACTCTTACTACTCCAGGTTTTATAAGATGATGAATGACATGACAAGAAATAATCTGCAAGTCTCCACCATGCAAGTCAATGTCCAATTTCTTCAACAACTTCAACCCGAGTGGACACGGTTCGTCACTTTGGTGAAACAACAAGAAAAGTTAGACGAGGTCTCATATCATCGACTCTTTGATATCTTGAAGCAATTTCAGAATGAAGCAAATGAGATTCGAGCTGAACGTGTTGCCAAGACGGCTAATCCACTTGCTTTAGTGACCACAACTCAACATGTTCAAGGTTATAACTCTCGTGCTCCTAAGCCATATTCCACTACATCATCTTCACCACGATCTTCCACATCATCTAAGTCTTCATTATCCACAAGATCTCGAGGTAAAGGGCCAAAAGCACCATCACCACCATCTGAGTCCTCATCTGAAGAAGATAGTGATGAAGACCAAGCTCAAAAGAACCGAGAGATGAAACAACAAATTGGTTTCATAATGAAGACTTACAAGAAAATCTACAAACCCACCAACAACAATCTTTGCACATCATCTAACACCAAGAACCGATATGTTGAGAGTCCTCCAAGGTATGACACACGTCGACGTGGTGAAAGTCCTTCTAGGTATGATCGACATAATCCAACACATGTCCAGGGTTCTGCAAGATATGATCGACAAACTGCCAAGTATGATACTCAGAGGATTGCTGCTGCTACTGGGAATAGGGAAACGGTTGGAAGTCAAGTGGTTCAGCAGAGTGGGATTCAATGTTTTAATTTCCAAGGTTATGGGCATATGGCAAAGGAATGCAGGAAGCCTAAAAGGGTTAGAGACTCCAGCTATCACAAGGAAAAGATGCTGCTATGCAAGAAAATGGAAGCAGGGGTTAAATTGTCAGCTGAGGAAGGAGCAATGCTTGATGATACTGATGATGAAGATTCTGATCAAGAGCTCGATGCACATTACTCGTACATGGCAAAGGTTAAAGAAGTTCTCAAAGTCACTGAAGATGACAATGGCCCTATCTTTGACACTGAGCCAATCGATAAGGTACACACTACTGATGAATATAATGTGTTTGGTGATATTCCTGAGCATAGTGATCTACCCAATGCCATTAATGACACGTGTATGATGGAAACGGTTGATAGCAATATCACACCCGATTCATCAAACATGTGCAATAATGAGTCTGAGGATGATCAACATGCAAATGAATATGATGAAGAGAAACGTATTGCGCTTGCTAATTTAATTGCTACTTTACAAAAAGATGTCACTGAAAATAAAAAGAGTCAAAAGCAATTAAAGAAGGCAAACGCTACGCTCACTCAAAGCTTTGAAGAATGCAAAGCTGCTCTTATCAAATCTACTGAGATGACTGAAAGCTATAGAGATGAGCTCCTTCAGAAAACCAAAGAGCTTGAGGGGTACAAGGGAAGTACGTTAAAAAGTCAAAAGGACGATTTTGAAAACAAATATAATACAACTCTTGAGTTATTAGCAAAAGAGAAGCGTCAATATAATGTTTTCTTAATGGATGAACGCCAAAAAACGTACCTTGCCAACACCAAAGTTAATGAACTTGAACAAAAGCTCTCTATGACCACTACTGATTCTGCTAAAATTCTTGAGGATAAGAAACAAGAGGTAGATGCGCTAAAACAAGACTTCAAAAGTAGATATGATAAAGAAACTGAAAAGGTAACGAAACTAGAAGCACAAGTCGAATTTTTGAAGAACGATGTTTATAAAACGTATGATTCTATCCAATCTGTAAGAATGCTGGCACCTCCTTCGATGTTTAAGGGTCAAGCTAGCTTTGCAAGTCCTGAGTACCTTGCCAAAGCTCAAGCTGCGAACCCGCATCTTTATCTTGATGAGACTGAAAGGATTGATCTTGATAGTATGCCTATTAGTGTTGAGAGTGAAGAGACTGCCCTTTGGGACGATGAGAGTCAACCACTTGTTAATAAGGAGTTTGTGAAACCATATAATTATGCTTATGAGAATAGTCTTTATGGTCTTTTCAACAAACAAACTCAGAAAACTCGTGAGGAAGTGTTCCTTGAATGCAAACAAAAGAGAATTCAATGGAAGAAAGCATTTGCCCCTAAGAAATCTAATGTTTACAAATACATAAACTACCTCCCTCTAGATGAATCTAAAAGCAAGAGTAGGAAAACATTAGGTATTCTTAAACACCACATAGATAATGTTAAATCTATTGTTGAAAGAGACTGGGCAAAACGTGAAAATGCTGAGTGGACACGTCCAATTCCTCAAGATATTACCTTGCTTGTGAAAGAACTCTTAATTCCTAACACGACGTTGATTAAAGAAACTGTTCTTCAACTTGAGGAGTTCATTCGGACTGAAATATATGATGATTTAAAATATGTTGAATCTCTTGAGAAACACATTGCAGATCTTCAAATGGAGAAGTCTGATTTTTTAGATGAATATGATTTACTCTTGCAAGAATGCGTTTCTAAAGATGTTATGTGTGCTTATTTTACATCTTGTGCTGATATTGATGAATATTCTGAAGTTGCATGCCAATATCTTGAAAAAAGCAACGAATGTGAACGTCTTGAAATTGAGCTTTCAAAACGTAAAGAAAATGTTGATACAAAGGCTTTTGAGTTACTTCACCACAAAACTGATTTCCTTCAAAAACATTGTCATTCTCTTGAACTTGCTTTGCAAAAAGACGTTGGTAGTTTTCCACATGATAATAAATTGCAAGAAAAACTTTCCCAAACGTTTCGAGAAATGAATGAACAGAATTTGGAAATTAAAGGGTTGAAAGCTCAGTTACAAGACAGGGACAAAGCGATAGCAGAGTTGTAGAAACTCGTTGCTAAATTGGGTGGGAAAATCGTGGAACCTAGCATTAAGAAACCTGTTGTTAGACAACACAATGCTTCTAAAGTGAATAGATCCTCTATCTTGGGAAAACCATCTGCTTTATCAAATTCCTCGTTTGCAAAACCTGTGTTTGCCCCCAAGATAGATGGAAAGGAAAGGTTACCACAAAATCAACCCATAAGGAATGCCATAGCACCAAGCGTTAAGCACACTAATGTGATTAAACCAGGGATGTATAGGATGACCACTAAGCCCACAAACAAAGTTATTCAATCGCCTCAGACTTCTAGAAACACTAATATTCGTGTGTCTTCTACTACAGGAATAGTCTCCACTACTAGTGTTAGCCGGCCTCAGCTTAAGAGCACTCAAGTGAATGATAAGGTCTGGAAACACAAGAATCAAGGGAAGATGAAGGAAGTAGAAGCACACCCTAGGAATTTGAATGTTTTTAAGAATAAAAAGTCTGTAATCGCATGTAATGACGATATGAATGATGTGAATGATTTGAATGCTATGAATGTGAAATTTGTTTGTGTCAAATGTGGCAAGTGTGCTAATGCTAATCATTCTATGTGTGCTATGAATAATGTCAAAGGCGTAGAAACTAGAACTAAGAAGCAAATTCTGATGTCTATTAGTGCTAGAAAATCCAAACGCAAAGTGAACCATTCTGGTGCTACCCCCACTAAGAAAAGTAATGCATCAGACTCCACCACTAAGAATCCTATAAGCAAAATTAAGTAATTATATGAGTCTGCTAGTAAGTCTTGGAAATGGTGGTTTGCTAATCAATGTCCTCCCGGCTATAAATGGATGCCAAAAGCTAGGACAGAAAATGTGAAAACGAGTGTTAGTCTGCCTTTAAATGTTGATAAGGACACTAATGATTCTATTATCACAACTACTGTGGTATCCAATTTAGCAAATGATCCATCGTGTTCTAACTCTTCTGCAGGTGATACAAATAATTCTCTTCATACTGGACTCCGGATGCACGAAGCACATGACGGGGAATCTCAAGCTTCTAATTAACTTCGTGGAGAAGTTCCTGGGTACGGTCCGATTCGGAAATGATCAATTTGCACCGATCCTAGGATATGGAGATTTGGTTCAGGGAAATATCACGATTAAAAGGGTATACTACGTCGAAGGGCTCAATCACAATCTTTTCTCGGTTGGTCAATTCTGTGATGCGGATTTGGAAGTTGCTTTCAGAAAGAAGACATGTTTTGTTCGTGATTATGATGGGAATGACTTACTTAACGGTACACGGGGTACTGATCTTTACACAATTTCACTTCAAGACACAACTTCATCAACTCCAATTTGCTTCATGGCTAAAGCTTCAACGACTCAGGCATGGTTATGGCATCAACGTCTTTCTCATCTCAACTTTGATACCATTAACTTGCTTTCCAAGAAAGATATTGTGAGAGGCCTTCCAAGCTTGAAATTCATCAAAGATCATCTTTGTTCTTCTTGTGAACTTTGTAAAGCTAAACGCAGTAGCTTCAAAACAAAAACCACACCAAGCTCTAAAGGACGGTTAGATCTTCTTCACATGGATCTGTGTGGTCCCATGCGTGTTCACAGTTTTAATGGAAAGAAATATATTCTTGTCATAGTCGATGATTACTCAAGGTATAAATGGACTCACTTCTTGAGGTCCAAGGATGAAACACCCGACGTTCTCATCAGCTTCCTTAAATTGATACAACGTGGTCTTCAAGCTCAAGTTAAAGTGGTTCGTACTGACAGAGGTACGGAATTTTTGAATTAAAATCTGAGAAAGTTTTTTGAAGCCAAAGGGATTGAACATGAAACATCTATTGCTCGAACACCCGAACAAAACGGAGTTGTTGAAAGACGAAACCGTACTTTGGTTGAAGCTGCTCGGACATTATTTTCCGCTTCAAAACTTCCACTATACTTTTGGGCCGAAGTCGTGTCAACCGCATGCTACACACAAAACCGCTCCTTAATTATCCCAAGACACGAAAAGACACCATATCACATAATTCATGATCGAAAACCTTCACTTAAACACCTTCATGTTTTTGGATGTACCTGTTACAATATTCGAGATGGTGAAAATTTGGATAAGATGAAAGAAAAAGGTGATGCATGTATTCTTGTGGGATATGCAACTCAGTCTAAGGGATATAGAGTATACAACAATAGAACAAAATTGATTGTCAAGACTATTCACATCCGATTTGATGAATTACAAGAGATGGCACTTGAACAAAACAGTTTAAGTCCCGACCCACAACGACAAACGACTTCCGTTCACAACCGCACGGAACTCGGAACTCAAGACCACAGCAATGAACCGTCAAGTTCAACGCTGGTTCCAGAAAATGTTCCTAGAGCTGATATGACAGTCGACACGACAATTGAAGAGTTGGAAATGTTATATGGACCAATATATGATGAATATTTCACGGGGGAGAAACAAGTTGTATCGAAGTCTTCCGCTGTCACTCATGATAAGAATGATGATACCGATCATCGTCAACAACCGGATACAACTTCATCTACTTCAACACGGGTTGTTGCAGATTTACCTCCTCAAAATATCACTTCAACAATCGATCCTACAACATCCACAACTACTGTCATTGCTCCAGAGAACACAAATCAAGCAGACAATGCATTATCTGACGAAGACGAATTTATCAACCCATTCGGTACACCGGTACACGAAACTGGAGAGTCTTCTTCCCACCATGTTGATCCGTCAAATATGCATACTTTCTATCACCGACATCCTTCAACACATCATTGCACCCGAGATCACCCTTTGGTTCATATCATTGGAAACCCTTCACAGCCCGTTCGCACAAGACGACAGCTTAACACCGATGCCGATGTTTGTATGTTCGCACTCGCCGTGAGTTCAGCTGAACCGAAAAACATCAAAGAAGCATTAGTTGATCATGCTTGGATTGAATCGATGACGGATGAACTTCAACAATTTGAAAGACTTAGAGTTTGGGAACTTGTTGACAGACCATACGATGTAACACCATTAAATCTTCGATGGATCTGGAAAAACAAGATGGATGAAGAGAACACGATCATCAAGAATAAATCTATGCTTGTGGCTAAAGGGTATGTACAGAAAGAGGGTATTGATTTCTGATACACGATTTTTGACACCCTGTATAAAAAATTAATTAAGTTCGTTGTGTTGTTCTTTTCGAATAAAACCCCTATGCGGAATACTGTCACTATTCGGAAAAAGGTGCCCTATTCGGAATAATTCCTTATGCGGAAAACAAAACCCTATTCGGAATAATCCTCCTATTCGGAATATTTCTCTACTCGGAATATCTGTCCCTATTCGGAATAAAGTTCTATTCGGAATGTTTGGTCTATCCGGAAAAGTGCTTTATGCGGAAAATCCCTCCTATTCGGAATATACTTCCCTATGCGGAAAAACGTGCTATTCGGAATAATCAGGCCTATTCGGAATATAGCTTCTATTCGGAAAGTTTGTCCTACACGGAATATCCCCCTATTCGGAATAACAGGTCTATTCGGAAAACAACCTCTATTCGGAATATCGAATATTCCGAATAGTCTCCCAACGAAAGTCTTTACTCGGAATAAATCTGGTAATCTCCTATTCGGAATGTTGGCTGGCACGAATCTGGGCAAGAACAGTAAGAGAGATCCGAAGAACAAGGAAAACTAAAAAGATACGAATCCAACAAAAACTCAACCAAATCAACAAAAAGATTAAACCAAACTAATAACAAAACATCTAATAAACATAAACAATCAATCCAAAACAACAAATCAAACAATAAAGATCAAATCAATCACAACCCACTTAAATAAATCAACAAAAATTAAGAACATGAACATAAACCAATCAACACAAAGATTAAAGAAAGGTAGAATGAGATTAACAAGATAAAGATAAAGCTTGACAAGAATTAAAAAGAAAAACTTACTTGAATTAAATGGTAATTAAGGTGCAAGACAAGGTAATTAAATGGACAAGTATTTAAATGTGCATAAAATAAAGGTGGAAGAGCTAATTTGTCAAGTTAGCCAACAAAATGAATAATTAACAATCCTAATCTATATATAGGGGAGGATTAGGAAGCTTCCTCCCCTCCTTCATTTCTTGTTAATTGCAAGATTAAGTCCTTCCTTCATTTAATCTTCATTAATTACGTCATTAGTCCTTTTCTTCTAATCTTTCTTTTAAGTTTGGACTTTAAGGACTTGTGGCTCGGGATATCTTTTGAACTCGTCTTTAATTTCTTCAATAAAATAGACTTGAGCTTTTCGGCTTTTGATAAACTTCCGTCTTTTGACTTTTTCTTCGATAAATCTTCAGAATTGGTCTTGGACTTCCGTTCTTTTTCCACTTTTGACTTCTCGACCCCGTCTTTCATCTTTTTCTTCAATAAAAGTTGTGAATGCCCGTGAATTCCCGTGTTTTCTCCACTTTTCACAATTTCGTCCTAAATTACAACAAAAACACAAACCACGCATAATTCCGACATAAAAGACATAAAATACACGTTTTGGTTCGGTTATTATAGTAATTAAGTGGTAGAAAAGATGGGTGTTTACACACCTATCAAATCCCCTACACTTGACCATTGCAATGTCCTCATGCAATGCATTAGTTACAAAGCACGTTTACACTTTTCATCATAATCAATCCACGTTGGCCTTTATTAAAGAGATAGAAAATTATAAAAATGCAAAGCAAAGAAATTAAAAGCATACCTTGGGTTTTGAAAATGTCATGAATAATCATCATCCTCAACTTTTCACTTTCTCCAAACCAAGCTTAAAAACGAGATCATTGTTATTATAAGTTAGTAAACTAACACGAACTCATGTGGGCCAATTATTCACTTAGACTCCCTTATTCCTATGGGTATCTCTTATATTTTATTATTTGTCTTGAATGATCACGAAGATGCATTGTTTGACTTATTTCGATAATTATTTAGTCTGAAAATAAAGTGCACGATTTAATCAATAGTTAGCTAAAGGACCAAATCTTTTAAAACTGCTTCTCGGGATATCAAAAAGTTCATATCTTGGCATAACTTGGTTCGCGATTTGAGACCTTTCTCGGGCCGATATTTGGCAGCGACTTCATACTTCAAATCTTGAGAGACGTTCATGAAATAATGGTCTTCTCTTCATAAATGGAATTTCTTCACTTGGAATTTTTGAGAGATTCTTCATATATGGACCACGACTTCTTCATTTTTCTCCAATCTTTGTTTTGGATTTTGATATACAACGATCTGCCTCCTTTATTGACTTGGATCTATTTATCCTCATACCTTGTTAGGGTCTTTTCGGATACACTTCTCCATGACTTTTTGGGAGTTTTTGCTTTTCGTCGTGTGTCTCGATCCTTCATATTGATTTTCGATAAATGATTCTTCACATCACTTTTGGATCTTTAGCAACAAAACATAGCCCTCATGCCTTGTTAGGGCCTTTTCGGACTCGCCAATCTTCGCTCCCCGCTTCATAAGTTATGCCTTGGCTATGAACTCTCGTCATTACCGAGCAACTTTTAAACAATCTGGGGCTAGAAGCTAAGTAACTTTTTAAATCGTACAACCCTACTTATTAGCAGATAATTTATTAAGCAAGCGATGGGAGAATAGGCTTATAATTAACTCACATAAATTCACGAAAGAATACCGGACTTATAATTGTCTCTATCATCTCTCGTTCTCCACAGTTTAAAATCTCAGTAATGAGACTCGTGGATACTTAGCCTATTAAATCAAAGTTTTGGGTTTTCGAGTCGCCTATAGGATCATGCAAATTCTTAGACTTTTTCAAGTTTAGAAATCGCGTTTTAAAGTTCCCTTGATAAACGACTCTCTAGGATCAATTATAGGAACTTGCGAAAAGTTCTTGTTCTTAACCCGTGAGAGTTAAGACTTTCGCGTTTTATAGCTCCCTATATAAAAGCCTAGCAAAACTTGACTTAAACACGTTAAGGATACTAGCTAGAGTAAACTCGGATTGAGTCAAAAGATTCACAACGCTTTGAAAATTAAAACCACTTATTAAACATTTATTCTAATGAGGAAAGAAAATAACTATACAAAAGGGCAAAACTAATAGGCCAAAATAGATCAAAAATTTTGAAAAATGTCGAAACTTTGATTTCCCGGTTAAAATGAGGACAAATACAAGGAAAAGACCACTTAACTTCGATAGAAGTCCCCCTACACTTAAGATAAACATTGTCCTCAATGTTTAAGCATGTGGAAGTAAACTCCCCTACACTTAGGACATTGTGCACGTTGTTTAATTCTTGCGAAGGAAAAGACAACTAAAGAGATTCCTATTTTAATATTGAGAAAATATAAAATTGTGAATCAAAAGGAGTTTAGGATAGAACCGGGATAAAGTAGAACACGGAATCACGGGTCGTCAAGAATCATCAAGAGTGGATCATTGAAGCTCGAATCCCTGATTAAGAAGTGAGGAGAGGAAATAGCAAACCAAAAGGGTCCCCCCTACACTTATGGTAAAGAAAGCGGAAAGATAGATGCATGGGTTGCCTCCCAAGAAGCGCTTGGTTTTTGTTAACCGAGTCGTGAGCCTGACTCGACCTTGATCATCAACGGAAGTAGCATGAAAGAAATCCACCAGGATCGAAGACATAGTTTTCATCCATCACTAAGCAAGAACTTAAGGCGAACAAGGCAAGCCAAAAGAGAAGTGGCAAGGTTCCTTTAAGCAGCGATGGAGCATGGTGGAAGCAAGTATGGTGCGGTGCAAGCATGGCTTCAATAGTTCCAAAGATTTTTCCTTTTATTTCATCAGGTGGATACTGAGATGGCTTAAAGACTTCAATACCGGGATCGAACACCTTTTCCTTCAAGGGAAAATAGCACTCAGGCTCAGCCGAGTGTGAAGAAGATCCGCAAAGAAGCACAACCTCGTCCTCAGAAGTGGGACAAAGAGGTGTCAAATCATACGTGCAACGGATTTTGGTGTCAACCGGTTTCTTCTCCTTGGACAAAATGCTCTTCAAATCCAAAGTAGGATCAAGACGATAATCCTCAAAGTCCAAAAGAGGTGCATTGTAACACCAGAGAATTTTCCTTACCATAAATAATAATAAATTATAATTATTATTATTTGAAATTCATTTTGAGCGTTATCAAACTTATTGGATTAAAATGGGATATATTTTGACGAAGCTTAAAAAAAAATCGCACAGTCTGCATACCGACGCGTTAAAAATTAACTTTCGTACTTAACTGTCACGAAATATTTAATAAAATTATTTATTAAATTATTTAATATTTTTATTTCAATAACATTTGTTGTAAACGCGAATATTACATTTGAAGTCCGTCTTAATTAAACAAAGCATACCCGTGTCACCCGATGAAAGATTTGTAAATTTAATAACTATACAAGACATCATAAAACAATAGTCAAGTAAGTACTCACTTTTAATGGAAAAATCATTCTAAAAACAATGCCGTAACTTTCGTGTCGTGAATCTAATTTTATCAAACCCGATCGAGTCTCGAGAGGCGTTTAAACAAAATAAAAGAAAGTTTATTAACTATTTATATTTTAAACCCTCAACTACATACAACTTACCATTTAATTTTAACTACTTTCATTTTGATTATATATATATATTAAACCTACACATTTTTTTTCTCATTTCCATCTTTACCAAAAACACACACACAAACCCTAACCCTAAAATACTCTCTCTCTCCCTCATAAAAATCCGGCCACCGGAAAAGTTTTCCGGCGCCGTCACCCTTTTCCGGCCAAAATCCGGCGAGCCCAAAAATGATCCCCGTCACCCGATCCATGCACTACCACACCCGATCTACCCTTTTTCCATGTTTTCTGACCCTCGTTGCCACCTACTGCCGTCGTGGCCTTAACCGCCACCCTTCACCACCAAATCCATGGCAGCCGCCACCTCAAGCCGCCACTCTCGTGGTTACCGTGGTCACCAACACCATAGAACCACCACCATCTCCTCACTACAGCCGCCACCCCCGTCACCGGTCACCCATCGTGGCTTCACCCACGCGCCACCAG
The DNA here is from genome assembly GCA_025667525.1 of Glebionis coronaria. Taxonomy (NCBI): domain Eukaryota; kingdom Viridiplantae; phylum Streptophyta; class Magnoliopsida; order Asterales; family Asteraceae; genus Glebionis; species Glebionis coronaria. The sequence continues at coordinate 655,873 of JANFOE010000224.1, forward strand.
CTTCACCATTAAACACCACCATCTCTCACTGACGTCGCCGCCACGTCGCACCATCAGAACCACCGACAGCCGCCACTATCACGAAAACCACCATGTCCACTGTGGTGTTTGTTTCACTTTCGTTAGGCTTAGGGGTGTTTGTTCCATTGTTTACTACGAAACCATCATCTAGGTGGTGTTCGTTGATGATTTCCGTCCACCACAGCCGCACCCGGGGGTGTCGGGCTGTTGGTGTTGTCATTGTTGTTCTTGTTACGGATCTGAAAATAAGGATTCGTTTGGTTCTGCGTTTATCAGCCCATCAAGGGTGTTTGGATATACAATTATGGGGTGTTTTGTTTTGTCTATATAAATTGTCAAACAAGGGCGTTTGGATAATGGGTTTGATGTCCATTTAGGAGCGTTTGGTTCTGAGTTTTGAGAGCCCAAAAGGCATTTGGGTTTGTGAATAACAAAATTGTTGAAAGTGTTTGGTTGATTAGGATTTGATTATAGGTTATTGAAGGTGTTGGTGTTGGTTATGAATGAGTATCGATTTAGTTATCGGGTTAATTATATTGTTTATGATTCGACAATAATTAATTTTATCTAATATAAATATATGGACATTTGAAACACTGATTGTTTTGAAAGTGAAAATATTATATTTTATAAATCTGGGAAACGTTATATAAACGAATAGGTTATGCCGAAATTTTATAAATTTAATATTTATTTAGTTTCTTAAATATTATTTAGAACCTAAAACCCTCTTTTTAGAAATATTAAATGGACAATAATGAAACAACGATTTATAAAATATTATTTTATAAAAATCATAATTATCGTATATACTTTTGAAACTCCATTTGGAACTCTGAAACGTGTGTCCCCTTTTATAAAATGATCCTTATTTAATTAATGAGTCATTTTTAAAGTGTGTCGAATTGTTTAGGTTTATTTTATTTGCAAGGGATTGTATGCTTGGAGTATTTTATTCTTTTATTGTTATCTTCCTTGGGTTTTGTATATGTCGCGTGTCATGTACATTATGAGTTATTCGTGCGTTGTCTGTTCTTGTTATCTAATTCAAGCTATGAATTATATACATGTTCCGTTCCTTTGTGTGTAATATATATTAGGTATATATATTACATACACGGTGGTATCCTCCGCTTCCCCTTACCGAACCGATTACTGAACCGATCACTGAACCGATTACTGAACCGATCACTGAACCGATCACTGAACCGATCACTGAACCGATTACTGAACCGATCACTGAACCGATTACTGAACCAATCACTGAACCGATTACTGAACCGATTATTGAACCGATTACTGAACGATTTCGACATGGGATTTAAACGGTTTACGAACCGATGGTATTGAAGAAACCCTTCATCGGGAAAGCTTGGATGCATCGATTTGGGATGCTGGGAGATGATCGATAAGATAAACTGTGACTTCCGGTATCGAGCAGTTCCGGCCTACGCTACACTGCTCTTGTATTCACGTCTTTGCAAGCTGTTCTGCAACATCGATGTGAGTTCATACCCCCTCTTTTTATTTTCAAATCGCTTTATAAATGTTTTGAATCTCTTTTGGGGGAGATACATGCTTGTCGATGTCAAATACGTGTCATGCATTTCAATGATTGTTTACGATATACATGTCTTCACTTTCCATGCGTCTTGTGATAAATACAAGTTGATATCTTTTTGGAGATTGCTTGTATTGCGTACGTGCTTGTACTTTAGTGGACTGTTTACATGACATGTGTGTTTATACATTTGGGATTATAGATGATTTATACTTGTGAATATCTGAGCTATCCCATGGCTCCTTTTTAAACTGCTTTGTATGTTTAATGCTGTGAAATGAAATGACTGCTTGTGCTTGCTTGTGACGCAAAAAGAATTGAACCCTGTGAACACTCAGTGAACTTCGTTTATGATTAGCCTAAGTTGATTTAGCCATAGTCCCCACTATCGTGAATCGTTAGTTACTCTGCTAGAGTAAGCTCTTATGTTACGGATAGATCTATTGAGGGTTGACAACCTCCACTCGGGCATTCTGACGCCGGACGAGTGTGTACCATTTGTATGAACGGAGTTATCTTGGCTAGGTACTCTATTGGGGCAATTTATATGTGCAATCTATTGCATGTACTGGATCACTAGTTTCGATGTCACGAGCTTAGCGCTATCATAAACACTGAAACACCTGATTTATCCTACACTTGGAACTATATCTCCTATAGTTGCCTTGGGTACTTGAACTGAACTTTTGCGGTCCATCTTGCTATGAATCTTGAATGTGAATCTTGACCTTGATCTTGCTATGAATCTTGAATGTGAATCTTGACCTTGATCTTGCTATGAATCTTGGATATGAATCCTGACTACGATCATGTATTGATCTGATATGAATCATGATTGTGATCATGTATTGATCTGATATGAATCTTAACTGCGATACTTATATGAATCTTGACTGCAATCATGTATTGATCTGATATGAATCTTAACTGCGATATTTATATGAATCTTGACTGCAATCATGTATTGATCTGATATGAATCTTAACTGCGATATTTATATGAATCTTGACTGCAATCATGTATTGATCTAATATGAATCTTAGCTGTGATATCGATACGAATCTTGACTATAGTATGAAATGATCTTGACAAGAATTTATTATGTGGTTCTGACATGATTCTTGCATGAGATGTAATAGGATTGATATAATCCTTAGGTGTGGTATTGACGTGATTCATGCATGTGGTTTCTATATGACACTTATATGATGGTTTGATTTGATGTTTACATGCTGGTTTGATATGGTTCTCGTATGCTAGTTTGACATGATGTTTATATGCCGGTCTGATATGATTCTTGTGTGTTAGTTGACAGGATGTTTATATGCTGGTCTGTTATGATATTTGTATGCTAGTTTGATATGATACTCATATGATGGTTTGATATGATACTTATATGCTGGTTCGGTATGATGCTCATATGCTTATTGCTATAGTTCTAATATGTGATCCCGATTGTGATACTGACATGAACCGAGAATATGACATTGTTATGTATATTGACCGTGGTTACTGAATTGAACTTGGGTGTGAATGAGTTCATGAACCTAAAAACGAACTGAAATGAACCGTGAGCATGGACTACAACTTGTGTATGAACTGAAGTTTTTGTGTTAACTGTTATGCTAGTTCTAAACTTTGATTACCGAACCTTATTGTAATGTCTCTTTATTGTGAAACTCTGGATTTCTAAACGTTTTTATAATACTACTTTTAGTAGTTGTCCTTGTAAACTTTTAAAGTGTCTCAAACATTTTAATAAAACTTATGAACTCGCCAACCTTTGTGTTGACACTTTTAAGCATGTATTCTCAGGTACTTGACTATATGATTATTTGGAGTCAACATTGTGATATTTGGCATAGAGGTCGTTCTCTCGGATCAAGACTCGGATAATCATGACGTAACAGGCCCCAATATTTGTGGGCTTCCGCTGGGCCAATTTGGGGGTGTTACAGATTGGTATCAGAGCCTTGGTTATAGAGAACTAGGTGTTATTGTATAGGCCTAGACTATAACCGATGCTCTCTTGTGTTTTAGCATGTCATTATGCTTATTCTTCTTATATATGAGTATGTGCTTTACATGATACGATTACTTATCCGCTGCTATATGAATACTTGCCATGCATGTTTACGATCTCTCGTTCCGCTGTTATATGAATGTTTACTTTACCTATTGCGATTGCTTCATGCGCTGTTGTATGGGTATTTGATCTGCATGTTTGTTATTACCTTATGCGTTGCTCATATAGTAATATACCATACATTTCGTTGATTTTATTCTTGCATTGTTTAGATCTCTGTATGCTGTCACTTATAATGTGTTTTCTTGAAAATGAAGGAAATAATTATTTTCTACATGGTATCTTTTAGATCTATACATTTTTATGTGGATCTACTAAATCTATATATTTTAAAAACATAAATATAGTTTTTATAAAATATAAGTTTTAGTATTTATAGAATCTATGGATGGAAGTATGTTTTTGATAAATTAATGGTGTTTATGAGTTTTGGGTGTAAATTAGTAGTGTTGCTATAATGGGTGTGTTTAAAAGTGGTGAAAATATATCTTTACAAAAGATATACATTCTGTCCTAAATCAATATTGAGCTTAAAGCGTTATAAAAATTGTTTTGACACTAGATTAACACGAGATCGTGAAAGTACAAGTTAATAACTTCGTTTTGATATATTATGAGCAAACACCGAATTTGAATGAGCAGGATATGTGTGTTTGAAATTTGTTGATGGAAAATTTAATTTTTGTGGAAACGCTAAAAGTTTACTTACTGTCAAAAATTTAAATATGGTCGAAAGAACGCTTTTGAGTTAAACCGAGCTATTTTGAGTGTCGAGATGAGTATAAAATGTTGCATATGATTGCTGGAAACGTTTTGAAAAGGGGTAAAAGCGTGTATTGGACTTAATTGGCAATTGTTACTACATGAACGTTGTAAGTGAGTATTTTGCGGAAAATAAGCTATTGGTTGACTGTGATTGGAGAAAGTGTTAAAAATATGAGACTTTGATCGAGATTTGAGTACATACTAAAAATGGCAAATTTTGAAATGGCGCCGAAAGGCTGTCGAATTTTCCGTAAAAAGTGTGCGGCGAAATTTACTAAATTAAATTTGGGTAAATTAAAATTTACATCGAAAGACTTTCAAAATTACGTCGAGTCAAAAATTAACATTTTTGCCTAAGTATAAGATACTAACATTAACTATATGATTTCAATGAGTCATATTTTATTTGTAAAACTATGCACATGATTGGCAAGTGACATACGTGATAGACTTATGTGATTTATTTGTTTGCGCCTGAACTATAGTATTGTATTTATGTCGCTGCTAGTGTTGTTCGCTATAACTTGATTTCTATACTTATGCTGATTGATTCCTTGCTTGCGACGAGTTTATAGTTCCCTATTAAACGGCTTTATATGTTTAATGTTTTGGGATTCAATAGATGCCTGATTTGCGCGTTTGCTATTATCTTATATACCACTACATGACTTCTGCTTGCGATTGCTTTATGCACCATTGAGATAATTGCCTTATCTGTTTATGATTGCTTTATACGCTGCCACATGACTATATGCATTACGTAGATACAATTGTTTTATATATACATTCATACTTAATTACGAGACTTCCTCGGCGATGAGTGAGACTCATGTGGTCGACTAGATCCTTGATTGATTTATTTGATAACCATTATAATATATATTTATATTATATACGGGTTCTTTGTTTGGTACGTGTTATTGCGCACGTTATTGCGTGATTGGCATTTATTTTCTCCCGCTTATGAATTTGAACGTCTATTTATGGAAAGCAACTCGTTGACGACTCTTGCGCTTGCTTTTGACAATTTCCGCTAATAACGTTTTAGAGATTATAACTATTTTCAGTGAGATTTTTCCGTTGATAACTATTAGATATATTATCCTCTTGATTACGATTTATGACCTTACACTCCATACACGTCTACGCTCACGTTATCGCAAACGCCTATTATTGGAGTGTAACTGGTCGACGTCTCGTTTTGATTATCTGATGTAATTTTATGTTATATCATTTGGATAGTTTGCCTGTCTAAATGTTGCGGTGCGACTCCAATCAGGGTACTTATGATTTTATATTTAAATGGAATGGGACGTTTAAATATGGAACATGAGTCTCCTGACGACAAGTTAATTATGGTTTCATATTTAGATGGTATGGGACGTCCAAATGTGAAATCATAAGCCACCAGACCCGAAGCTTATTTATAGTTCCGTATTGAGATGGTATGGGACGTTTGAATACGGAAGGTGTAAATAAACTGGCTGTAAATTCTTTTGGTAATATCTATTTCCTTAGATATTTGATCTATATATGTATGTATATTTTGGTAAATCTTGTCGAGGTAATTTGAGTAAGATGAGTTATGAGGTCTTTATTTAAATGGATTGGGACGCCTTTACATTTGAATAAAGAGGTTATAAATCGCTTAACTAAAGTTTATTATTTATATTTACATAGATTGGGACGCCTCTGTGTGTAAATGTGAATTATAAACAAGTGGCTTAAGCACATCTGACATCATTTCATATTTACGTTATTATTCTATGATTCCAATTATGGAATGTGTTTCTTTTGACGCATGATTCGTCTGTATGATTTTAAGCATTGCTTTCTCTCCTTACCATTATCATTATTGCGTTTTGGTGAAAGATTTCATAAATTTCACTTGACTCGTGAATTGTTGCACGAATTCTTCTGAATGAACACCGATCAACATGAGCCTAACGAGCTGACTGCAGTGAACCCTATTTCAACTTTTATGAGTCGACGACTTGCTAAAGTTCTTCACCTCTAATTGTCCTTTATTTATTCTATGAACCCTTACCGACATTTAAGACGTTGGCGACTTGTCGAACTCTTCGCTTCTAGTTGTCCATATCCGTTCTTTGAACTGTTACTGCTTTGTCAGATTGATTGCCAAACCTTTCGGATACATTCCAGCTTTACCTATTTCTTTCTGACATTCTTGACACTTCTAAACCTAGTAACAACGATCGAGTTTTGAGGACAAAACTCAAAATAACACGTGGATGATGTAACACCAGAGAATTTTCCTTACCATAAATAATAATAAATTATAATAATTATTGTTTGAAATTCATTTTGAGCGTTATCAAACTTATTGGATTAAAATGGGATATATTTTGACGAAGTTTAAAAAAAAAATCGCACAGTCTGCATATCGACGCGTTAAAAATTAACTTTCGTACTTAACTGTCACGAAATATTTAATAAAATTATTTATTAAATTATTTAATATTTTTATTTCAATAACATTTGTTGTAAACGCGAATATTACATTTGAAGTTCGTCTTAATTAAACAAAGCATACCCGTGTCACCCGATGAAAGATTTGTAAATTTAATAACTATACAAGACATCATAAAACAATAGTCAAGTAAGTACTCACTTTTAATGGAAAAATCATTCTAAAAACAATGCCCTAACTTTCGTGTCGTGAATCTAATTTTATCAAACCCGATCGAGTCTCGAGACGCGTTTAAACAAAATAAAAGAAAGTTTATTAACTATTTATATTTTAAACCCTCAACTACATACAACTTACCATTTAATTTTAACTACTTTCATTTTTATTATATATATATTAAACCTACACATTTTTTTTCTCATTTCCATCTTTACCAAAAACACACACACAAACCCTAACCCTAAAATACTCTCTCTCTCCCTCATAAAAATCCGGCCACCGGAAAAGTTTTCCGGCGCCGTCACCCTTTTCCGGCCAAAATCCGGCGAGCTCAAAAATGCTCCCCGTCACCCGATCCATGCACTACCACACCCGATCTACCCTTTTTCCATGTTTTCTGACCCTCGTTGCCACCTACTGCCGTCGTGGCCTTAACCGCCACCCTTCACCACCAAATCCATGGCAGCCGCCACCTTAAATCGCCACTCTCGTGGTTACCGTGGTCACCAACACCATAGAACCACCACCATCTCCTCACTACAGCCGCCAACCCCGTCACCGGTCACCCATCGTGGCTTCACCCACGCGCCACCAGCTTCACCATTAAACACCACCATCTCTCACTGACGTCGCCGCCACGTCGCACCATCAGAACCACCGGCAGCCGCCACTATCACGAAAACCACCATGTCCACTGTGGTGTTTGTTTCACTTTCGTTAGGCTTAGGGGTGTTTGTTCCATTGTTTACTACGAAACCATCATCTAGGTGGTGTTCGTTGATGATTTCCGTCCACCACAGCCGCACCCGGGGGTGTCGGGCTGTTGGTGTTGTCATTGTTGTTCTTGTTACGGATCTGAAAATAAGGGTTCGTTTGGTTCTGCGTTTATCAGCCCATCAGGGGTGTTTGGATATACGATTATGGGGTGTTTTGTTTTGTCTATATAAATTGTCAAACAAGGGCGTTTGGATAATGGGTTTGATGTCCATTTAGGAGCGTTTGGTTCTGAGTTTTGAGAGCCCAAAAGGCATTTGGGTTTGTGAATAACAAAATTGTTGAAAGTGTTTGGTTGATTGGGATTTGATTATAGGTTATTGAAGGTGTTGGTGTTGGTTATGAATGAGTATCGATTTAGTTATCGGGTTAATTATATTGTTTATGATTCGACAATAATTAATTTTATATAATATAAATATATGGACATTTGAAACACTGATTGTTTTGAAAGTGAAAATATTATATTTTGTAAATCTGGGAAACGTTATATAAACGAATAGGTCATGCCGAAATTTTATAAATTTAATATTTATTTAGTTTCTTAAATATTATTTAGAACCTAAAACCCTCTTTTTAGAAATATTAAATGGACAATAATGAAACAACGATTTATAAAATATTATTTTATAAAAATCATAATTATCGTATATACTTTTGAAACTCCATTTGGAACTCTGAAACGTGTGTCCCCTTTTATAAAATGATCCTTATTTAATTAATGAGTCATTTTTAAAGTGTGTCGAATTGTTTAGGTTTATTTTATTTGCAAGGGATTGTATGCTTGGAGTATTTTATTCTTTTATTGTTATCTTCCTTGGGTTTTGTATATGTCGCGTGTCATGTACATTATGAGTTATTCGTGCGTTGTCTGTTCTTGTTATCTAATTCAAGCTATGAATTATATACATGTTCCGTTCCTTTGTGTGTAATATATATTAGGTATATATATTACATACACGGTGGTATCCTCCGCTTCCCCTTACCGAACCGATTACTGAACCGATCACTGAACCGATTACTGAACCGATCACTGAACCGATCACTGAACCGATCACTGAACCGATTACTGAACCGATCACTGAACCGATTACTGAACCAATCACTGAACCGATTACTGAACCGATTATTGAACCGATACTGAACGATTTCGACATGGGATTTAAACGGTTTACGAACCGATGGTATTGAAGAAACCCTTCATCGGGAAAGCTTGGATGCATCGATTTGGGATGCTGGGAGATGATCGATAAGATAAACTGTGACTTCCGGTATCGAGCAGTTCCGGCCTACGCTACACTGCTCTTGTATTCACGTCTTTGCAAGCTGTTCTGCAACATCGATGTGAGTTCATACCCCCTCTTTTTATTTTCAAATCGCTTTATAAATGTTTTGAATCTCTTTTGGGGGAGATACATGCTTGTCGATGTCAAATGCGTGTCATGCATTTCAATGATTGTTTACGATATACATGTCTTCACTTTCCATGCGTCTTGTGATAAATACAAGTTGATATCTTTTTGGAGATTGCTTGTATTGCGTACGTGCTTGTACTTTAGTGGACTGTTTACATGACATGTGTGTTTATACATTTGGGATTATAGATGATTTATACTTGTGAATATCTGAGCTATCCCATGGCTCCTTTTTAAACTGCTTTGTATGTTTAATGCTGTGAAATGAAATGACTGCTTGTGCTTGCTTGTGACGCAAAAAGAATTGAACCCTGTGAACACTCAGTGAACTTCGTTTATGATTAGCCTAAGTTGCTTTAGCCATAGTCCCCACTATCGTGAATCGTTAGTTACTCTGCTAGAGTAAGCTCTTATGTTACGGATAGATCTATTGAGGGTTGACAACCTCCACTCGGGCATTCTGACGCCGGACGAGTGTGTACCATTTGTATGAACGGAGTTATCTTGGCTAGGTACTCTATTGGGGCAATTTATATGTGCAATCTATTGCATGTACTGGATCATTAGTTTCGATGTCACGAGCTTAGCGCTATCATAAACACTGAAACACCCGATTTATCCTACACTTGGAACTATATCTCCTATAGTTGCCTTGGGTACTTGAACTGAACTTTTGCGGTCCATCTTGCTATGAATCTTGAATGTGAATCTTGACCTTGATCTTGCTATGAATCTTGAATGTGAATCTTGACCTTGATCTTGCTATGAATCTTGGATATGAATCCTGACTACGATCATGTATTGATCTGATATGAATCATGACTGTGATCATGTATTGATCTGATATGAATCTTAACTGCGATATTTATATGAATCTTGACTGCAATCATGTATTGATCTGATATGAATCTTAACTGCGATATTTATATGAATCTTGACTGCAATCATGTATTGATCTGATATGAATCTTAACTGCGATATTTATATGAATCTTGACTGCAATCATGTATTGATCTAATATGAATCTTAGCTGTGATATCGATACGAATCTTGACTATAGTATGAAATGATCTTGACAAGAATTTATTATGTGGTTCTGACATGATTCTTGCATGAGATGTAATAGGATTGATATAATCCTTAGGTGTGGTATTGACGTGATTCATGCATGTGGTTTCTATATGACACTTATATGATGGTTTGATTTGATGTTTACATGCTGGTTTGATATGGTTCTCGTATGCTAGTTTGACATGATGTTTATATGCCGGTCTGATATGATTCTTGTGTGTTAGTTGACAGGATGTTTATATGCTGGTCTGTTATGATATTTGTATGCTAGTTTGATATGATACTCATATGATGGTTTGATATGATACTTATATGCTGGTTCGGTATGATGCTCATATGCTTATTGCTACAGTTCTAATATGTGATCCCGATTGTGATACTGACATGAACCGAGAATATGACATTGTTATGTATATTGACCGTGGTTACTGAATTGAACTTGGGTGTGAATGAGTTCATGAACCTAAAAACGAACTGAAATGAACCGTGAGCATGGACTACAACTTGTGTATGAACTGAAGTTTTTGTGTTAACTGTTATGCTAGTTCTAAACTTTGATTACTGAACCTTATTGTAATGTCTCTTTATTGTGAAACTCTGGATTTCTAAACGTTTTTATAATACTACTTTTAGTAGTTGTCCTTGTAAACTTTTAAAGTGTCTCAAACATTTTAATAAAACTTATGAACTCGCCAACCTTTGTGTTGACACTTTTAAGCATGTATTCTCAGGTACTTGACTGTATGATTATTTGGAGTCAACATTGTGATATTTGGCATAGAGGTCGTTCTCTCGGATCAAGACTCGGATAATCATGACGTAACAGGCCCCAATATTTGTGGGCTTCCGCTGGGCCAATTTGGGGGTGTTACATGCATCACTCTCATGAGGGAAGTATGTGTTAAGAAATTCAGAAAAATCTTCCTCAAATGAGTAATCGTCCAAAGTAGGATCGAGTGATGGCGGAGGATCTTCATCATGTGAAGAATCGCTCGAGAGAGTATCAGCCTCATCAAAATCATCATATGTAGGCAGCTTGGGATACTCAGAAGTACAATCAAAATCATCCGAATCTGAGCTAGAATCATCATCATCATAAGCGTCAAAGACCGGTGGCGAATCATAAATGGAAGAAGCTTCCAAATTGGGGCGAGAATCATCCACATCATCTTTAAAAAGTGGATTATCAATGCAAGAGTGGAATAGAGGATTGTCGTAGATGACAAAGTCATCGAGCACATTAATCATATTCACTGATTCCCGTCCAAAAGATTTGCCTGTAAGCTGCCCTATTTTGAAAATTTGTGAATCTTTCCCGACTCTTAAGATTAACTCACCTTCGGCTACATCCACTAAAGCACGTCCGGATCTCAAAAATGGTCGACCAAGTATTAAAGGAATACGAGGGTCCATTTCATAATCAACTACGACAAAATCGACCGGGAAAGTAAATGCGCCAACTTTAATAAACACGTCTTCGGCTATACCGACGGGGTAAGCGAGAGTGCGATTTGCAAGTTCAAGAGTCATCTTTGTTGGAATGAGGTCGGGTAAAGATAGTGTTTTCCAAACACTTAGTGGCATAAGATTAATACTAGTCCCGAGATCGGCAAGGGCAGTAAATTCTTCAGTTTTGTTGAACACGCAAGGCAACACAAAACGACCGGGATCTCCAAGTTTTTCTGGAAGTTCTTTAAGAATAACTACAGAGCAGTTTTCATTTAATCGTGTGTTGGCGAGTTCAAGCAGCTTCTCCTTCTTGTTAAGCAATTCCTTAAATGCTTTAACAAATTTGGGCATGTGGACAAGTGCTTCAAGGAAACTAATGATGAATCCCATTTGAGAAATCATATTGATATATTTGGTTATTTGCGAGTCCTCCTTTGTTAGATCATTGGTCTTGCCTATACGAGAAGGGTATGGGATTCTAGGTTGATAAGGGTTAGGTGAAGGTGTAGGTGGTGACGGTTGTGATGTTGAAGGGTCCTTCCGAGATACATTGTCATGACGAGGCGGAGACGGTAATGGTGTACTATCACTAAGTGTAAGAGGAGTAGGGATACATGGTGGTGGAGGAGGTGTAGATGATGGTGGTGAGTCAGGTGGATTGACAATGGTAATTCCACTACGCGTAGTTATAGCACTCATATTAGCTCGCGGATTGGTGACGGTGTTTGAAGGTAGAGAACCCGAAGAAGAAGAAGGTTGAGCTTCAGGCAAGAAACTAGCCAACAGATTCTTTAATTCAGTTGTTTGAGTGATGAAAGAGGATTGAAGATTATCACGAACCTCGGTTCTGATATCATTACCTTGCTTCAAGATATCTCCTTTCAAATTGATTATTTGGCTCTGTAGATTCTTGATTTGCTCACCTTGAGTTCTCATGATTGTGTCAACATCGGGATTAATGGGTGGGTGTTGTTGGGTGGGTGGGTGATAAGGGTTAGAAGCACGAGGTGGGATTTGGTTGCTCCTATTGTAGTTGTTGGCGGGATTTTGGTTTTGAGGAGAAAAACCGGGTGAAAGGTAGTTGTTGGAACGGTAGCTCAGCAGATTTCTATCCCCTTGTTGTCTAGCTTGGTAATTTTCCGGTGAATAATTACCGTAAGCTGCATACACATTTTCCGGATTTCCTTGTGTCGAAGGACAATCGGTGTATGAGTGAGGACCGCCACATGTTTCACAAGGATTAGCAACCGCTTTAACTTGTTGTTGTTGTTGTTGTTGATTTGAAGCGAGAAGCGTAATACTTTTGCTCATTTCAGCCATCATGCGGGTGAGTTCGGTCATCTCAAGGTTTGCTGAGGTAGAGGAAACATTGACTCTCGTGTTGTTTCTAGAAGAAGCAGAGGAATCCCAGTTCTTATGATGAGTAGTCATGTTTTCAATTAACTCTCTACACTCCTCGGGTCTCCTTTTCATGAATGTGCCACCGGCGGCTGCATTGATCGTATCACGATCTCGAAGAGTCAATCCGTTGTAGAAAGTATCGATCAAGGTGACCGGAAGCATATTGTGGTTTGGACAACGGTCGATCAAGACATTATATCTCTCCCATGCATCAAAAAGAGATTCATCGGGATCTTGCATGAAACCACTGATCTGATTGCGAAGGCTTGTGACCATGGATGGTGGAAAGTAGCGCGACAAAAAGCGTTGAGTCATGTCATCCCAAGTGTAAATAGAGTTCTTCGGGAGACGATCAAACCATTTCTCGGCATGATGTAATAGAGTGTGTGGAAAGAGTTGTAGGCGAAGCTCATCCATAGTGGCACCAGCCAACTTCATGCTCTGGGTGATTGTAATGAACTTGTCGAGGTGTTTGTTGGCATCATCATCAGGCAATCCTCTAAATGGGTTTGTTTGTACTTGCTGAATCATGTGGTGCTTCAATGAAAACTCAGGAGCATTGATTTGCATCGGCGCAATCGGTCCTCCTCGTCCAAACATTGTTGGTTGACAAAGTTCCTCCATGGTCCGAAGATCGGGCTGTGGAAGAGCATTGTTGTTGTTATTATTATTATTGAGGTGCGGTGGCATGTTGTTGTTGTTGACACCTGCCATATCTAAATCTACTTGAGGCTCGGGCTCTTGATAATTAGAAGATCTAATACGCATACACCTGAAAATGCAAAAGAAAACAAAACCAAACACAAAAACAATATATATACACAAGAAAGATAAAATCTTTTTGGATTTTTGAAATTTTTAATTTTTATGGTTTTTTTATCAAATTTTAATTTTTTATGATTTTTTGAATTTTGTATGCAAAAAATAACGCTCACAAGTGAACGGATCCCAAAAAGCAACGTGTCTCTCACAAAAAACTGTTGATCTTTACGAAAAGAGCCGGCAGCGGCGCCATTTGATACACGATTTTTGACACCCTGTATAAAAAATTAATTAAGTTCGTTGTGTTGTTCTTTTCGGATTGAAAAACTTATTGTTTAATGTGTGACTCAGTTGAACTTTGGTGGAACAAAGATGTGTCGTTGTAGTTTTGAAAATAAAAGGAGCAAAACAATTAAAGAAAAGGTGCAATTAAAGTAAATCTAAATCTAATGAAAATAAAGTGCAAGTATTTAAAGCGCGACTAAAACTAAAGGGCAATTAAGTAAATAACGCAAACTTAAATCTAACTAAGGCAAACTTAAAACGCAACTAAAACTAAAACTTAAACTAAGGCAAAGCTAAAATAAATCTAAGGCGATAAACTTAAAGTGCAACTAAGTAAAAAGGTAGGAAAAGTAAAGCTCGAAATTAAATGCTAAAATGAAAATAATAAGTCCCTATCCGGAATAAAACCCCTATGCGGAATACTGTCACTATTCGGAAAAAGGTGCCCTATTCGGAATAATTCCTTATGCGGAAAACAAAACCCTATTCGGAATAATCCTCCTATTCGGAATATTTCTCTACTCGGAATATCTGTCCCTATTCGGAATAAAGTTCTATTCGGAATGTTTGGTCTATTCGGAAAAGTGCTTTATGCGGAAAATCCCTCCTATTCGGAATATACTTCCCTATGCGGAAAAACGTGCTATTCGGAATAATCAGGCCTATTCGGAATATAGCTTCTATTCGGAAAGTTTGTCCTACACGGAATATCCCCCTATTCGGAATAACAGGTCTATTCGGAAAACAACCTCTATTCGTAATATCGAATATTCCGAATAGTCTCCCAACGAAAGTCTTTACTCGGAATAAATATGGTAATCTCCTATTCGGAATGTTGGCTGGCACGAATCTGGGCAAGAACAGTAAGAGAGATCCGAAGAACAAGGAAAACTAAAAAGATACGAATCCAACAAAAACTCAACCAAATCAACAAAAAGATTAAACCAAACTAATAACAAAACATCTAATAAACATAAACAATCAATCCAAAACAACAAATCAAACAATAAAGATCAAATCAATCACAACCCACTTAAATAAATCAACAAAAATTAAGAACATGAACATAAACCAATCAACACAAAGATTAAAGAAAGGTAGAATGAGATTAACAAGATAAAGATAAAGCTTGACAAGAATTAAAAAGAAAAACTTACTTGAATTAAATGGTAATTAAGGTGCAAGACAAGGTAATTAAATGGACAAGTATTTAAATGTGCATAAAATAAAGGTGGAAGAGCTAATTTGTCAAGTTAGCCAACAAAATGAATAATTAACAATCCTAATCTATATATAGGGGAGGATTAGGAAGCTTCCTCCCCTCCTTCATTTCTTGTTAATTGCAAGATTAAGTCCTTCCTTCATTTAATCTTCATTAATTGCGTCATTAGTCCTTTTCTTCTAATCTTTCTTTTAAGTTTGGACTTTAAGGACTTGTGGCTCGGGATATCTTTTGAACACGTCTTTAATTTCTTCAATAAAATAGACTTGAGCTTCTCGGCTTTTGATAAACTTCCGTCTTTTGACTTTTTCTTCGATAAATCTTCAGAATTGGTCTTGGACTTCCGTTCTTTTTCCACTTTTGACTTCTCGACCCCGTCTTTCATCTTTTTCTTCAATAAAAGTTGTGAATGCCCGTGAATTCCCGTGTTTTCTCCACTTTTCACAATTTCGTCCTAAATTACAACAAAAACACAAACCACGCATAATTCCGACATAAAAGACATAAAATACACGTTTTGGTTCGGTTATTATAGTAATTAAGTGGTAGAAAAGATGGGTGTTTACACACCTATCAATTTCGAAGAATCATTTGCACCAGTAGCTCGAATGGAAGCGGTAAGGATTTTTCTAGCTTATGTTGCACATAAGGGATTCATTGTCTATCAAATGGACGTAAAGACGGCGTTTCTTAACGGTCCTTTGAAGGAAGAAGTCTATGTCACGCAGCCGGAAGGATTCGTCAATCCTCATTATCCTGACAAGGTGTATCGTCTCCACAAAGCACTTTATGGACTCAAGCAAGCTCCAAGGGCGTGGTACGACGAGCTCTCGAAATTTCTGGTCTCCAAAGGTTTCTCAAAAGGTTCCATTGATTTAACTTTGTTCACTTATAAATATGGGGATGACATTTTGCTTGTGCAAATTTATGTTGATGACATTATTTTCGGGTCTACAAACCTAAAACTTTCAAAATGGTTTGAAAAAGTAATGCACAGCAGATTTGAAATGTCTATGATGGGCGAACTAAAATGCTTTCTAGGAATTCAAGTTCACCAATCCCCAAGTGGTATCTTTATTAACCAAGCTAAGTATTGTCAAGAGATAATAACAAAGCATGGTATGACATCATGTGACCCAGTTGGGACACCATTATCAACCACATCCCTAGATGCTGACTTGGAGGGATTACCCATAGATCAAACGAGATATCGTTCCATGATCGGGTCCCTCATGTACTTGACAGCAAGCAGACCTGATATTCATCATGCTACATGTTATTGTGCACGATATCAAGCACGACCCACTGAAAAGCACCTCAAGGAGGTTAAACGGATCTTTCGGCACCTTAAGAATACCATTCACATGGGACTCTGGTATCCGAGGGAAACTGGTTTCTTTCTAACGGCCTATTCAGATTCTGATCATGCAGGGTGTCTTGATACACGTAAAAGTACTTCTGGTGGCGCACAATTTCTAGGTCAAGACAAGCTTGTGGGATTCTCTTCCAAGAAGCAGGATTGCACGTCCCTTTCATCAGCCGAAGCGGAGTATGTGTCTCTATCTGCGTGTTGTGCTCAAGTTCTTTGGATGAGAACACAACTCACGGATTATGGCTTCCATTTTGATAAAGTACCTATGTACTGTGACTCAAAGTCGGCCATAGCCATCTCTTGCAATCCGGTACAACATTCCTGCACGAAGCACATTGATGTCAGATATCACTTCATTAAGGAACAAGTTGAAAAGGGTATTGTTGAATTATACTTTGTTGGAACTGATTACCAATTAGCTGACTTGTTTACAAAAGCTCTTTCGAAAGAGAGGTTTGCGTATCTAGTTAGGCAAATTGGTATAAGATGTTTGACTCCAGCAGAACTGGAGGTTCTGGCAAAGAAGCCTGCTTGATTCATCTATCAAACATCTACCTGTAAATATTAATCAAAAAGCAAAATACAAAATTAAAAAATCTTTGATAATCCAAAAATATTCTTCTCGACATGTCTTTCAGTATCGATAATATGGACGTATCTAGAAATGTCGCTCAATAACGACACGGTTGTGTACATAAAGCTCGAATGAAAGTTGTAAATATTTTTCAAAACATGTCATTTCTATCTTTTCAACAGGAAATTGTCTATTTTGGATAATATTTCCAACAACGGGTAGAGTAATCTATCTTGGGTTGAGCTTGTCACAAAACATTCAACGTTTTGAGCTCAACACAATGGCTTGTAATCACTTTCAGATTGTAACCCGGAACTATTTTCACGGGGGAGTGTACGCTTTTGTGCCCTTACCCTTAGCAAAAGAAGTTAAATATTCTTACACTTGAGTGGATTCATCAAGACATTCAACGTCTATGAACTCAAGTTTATGCTTTAGAAAAACCTTTTCGTCAAAAAGAATTGATTTTTCAAAAAGCGTTGAACACAATTTTTTCAAGAATTTCTCAATGATATTCAAAATCTTTCAAAAATTGTGTGTTCAACAACTCCTATCCTCAAAAGTTTAATGTGGATCAAATCCTCGTAATGACAATTCTATTGGATCAATTTTTGAGGGGGAGCGTTACAAAATTCATGCTAAGTTTGACACATCTTTCTCCCGAAGACTTTCAAGACTATTTTACAAAATATATTTTAATCAAATTTGATATCTCTAATATCAAATGATTTTATATATTAGAGATAGGGGGAGAAAATGTGATTAAAATGTGATCTAAAGACTCAAGCACTCATGGTTATGATCAAATACCCACAACATCTTTAATTCACGACGTTATTGGTGTCAAAAGGGTGGTTAGGTTTAAGTCCTATGATCCAACCAGAACCGGAGGGATCTTCCCAGGGACAATCCAATAGATTATTATACGTCCTTAGAAAAGATGGAGTAGAATGTGAACGCAGCTGAATGCCGACTAAGTACTAGCACTGGAACAATCACAACAGGTGCTATTAATGATGTCTTGGTAAGCATTGAAGGGGTTGAAGAATGAAAAAGAAATGTAAGGTTAAAGGGTCTAAAGAAAGAAGCCCTTCATACAACTTAGGCAGAAACCGGGTCAACTTATCATGAAGACAAACTCATCATGGACCCAGTGATGTGAAGCACAACCCTTTCCTAGCTACTCAGGCTTCTCTCAAAAGAAGTTTGTTTTATTGTCACGGAGATCAACACGACTTCTATTGACTGTCTCACTCCGAGATAGTTGATATTGAAAAATGTGGCATCTGCTCCAGCCTCCGCTAAAAGTGCACAAATCGAGTCTAGAGCCAAGAGATCAATCAAATCTCGTTAGGACACACGGATGAAGATCAAGAGAGTCCTACGCTATATCCTTGTGATATTGCTAGAACACTCAGAGTGATACTACTAAGTATTCACAATGATGAGTGGAAATCCTTCCAGTGTTAACATCAAAAAGCACTGCGGTAGGTCATGTGTAAGATTCTTTATGAATTGAACTTATGTAAAACTGAAAAGCAGCAGTGGTTTGTTTCTGAATTGATTCAAACTCGTTTCAGGTTTCTACGCAATATCTTTATGGTCTTGCCAGAACATTCAGAGTGATATTTATTGATATTCACAGTCACGAATGGAAATCCTTCTAGCGTCAACATCAAACAGCGCTACGGTAGGTGACTTGTGAGATTCTTATGAATCAAACTTGTGTCAACTAGAAAGCAACAATGGTAAGATTCTTAATGAATCAAACTTGTTCCAGGAATTTGAATTGACGACTTTAATCAAGTGGATATTTATCCAATTGATTCACTCTTTATGTTCGCAGTCTTGCATTGAGACGGTCGAGTAAAGAGAACGGCTAGTACGGCCGCGAAACCCTGTCAAGGAGATTCTTAATTGAATCTACCTAATCACAGGTACGGTATTTAATATCGTATAACGGTCTTCACCGACCGGAGGTAAAACGCTACCGATTTAGGACGAATGTCAAAGCCATTCAATCTGTGTCTATGTTTTATCTCAAGAAGGTGGCATCACGGTGTACTCAGCAAAGTCAAAAGTTCAAAACCACATGTTCATGCCCAAAGACTTAGTCAGCAATTAAAAGAGTGAGCATGTGGATAAAGACACAAGATCGCAAGATGGCAAAGACGAGTCAAGAATGATTTGAAGATCTCAAGATAAAAGACAAAGTCAAAAGACAACGACAAAGGCTCAAAGATCACAGCATGAAGGAACAAAACTACTATTACACGTTCAAGACTCATTTATGACGAAATTCATAAATCTCCATTGGACTCCAAATATCGAAGAGGAATGACCTCACATTGGGGGAGATTGTTAGCCTCAAAATATTGAGTCAAACAAGAATGTTCGGTCATAAGTTTATATTGTAATATTTATTAGAACGTTGTAATAGGTAGTTAAATAGTCGTGGTTCACGGGCTTGGATTTAAACTAATTAAAGTCCAAACATCAAGCCCGGCCCAATATATAGTCCATTAAAGCCCGCATGTGGGTGGACTATATATACTATCCTCCTAGCATGTTAGGAGGGTGGGATGATCATTTGTACTCTAATCTTTCTTAATCTAATATTCTACAAGTTAATCCTCTCCTTCTCTCTACTTTCTCTCACTACTTTCTCTCTCTAAAACTCATATCATTTCCATCTCATTTCTTAATCTATCATCATATTATTTGGGACAACAATTTACTACCGCCACCTCAATGTCACGTCAAATTTTTACTCCAACAAATCAACTACCAAACATGTGTAAATAACCATTAAACCAAACACACTAACATATTTCACAATACACTCACACGCGCACACGATAACCAAATTTTCATTTGGTGTTGCAATGACCAAGAAACCAAAATTAGCCCCTTTACACGTCCAAAATGGTGAATGGAATCGGCTTGATGCATCAATATTGTGTTTTTTTTTTTGGGGGGGGGGGGGGGGGGGGGGGGGGGGGGGGCGGGGGCTAAATCATTTGGCATAAATTTTCTGCAATCTCATATAAATGGTGAGCTAGAGTAAATAATAAAACCAACAGTATCACACACGCACACGAAGTCAAACATATATCACTCAGGAATGATAGTCGAAACTGTGTTACAAAATGCACAAAAGACGACTCACTAATGAAAGCCGAGTATGCTGCTCATTTCATACTGGACCCTAACTTATACATACACGCAAAATTGTGTAAACTACAAATTCGAGTTGGGATTTTTAATTATTGTGAACAGCAGCAGGTTGCACTCGGCAACATGGATACATTGGAATTGGTACACGTTTCTGACTGGTTGAAAGAATAGACCTAGAACCCTACTTGAAGTACACTAGAAAACATCTACAAGTTCATCTTCCGCAAAGATGTAAAGTACCATTAAGAAACATACATGGCTTATACAACACACTCGCGTGAATCTATATTAAATCGTTGTTTTGCAAATTAAAAGCTCATGCTGTCTTGGGAATCGGCGTACCATCTGAAGGTGGTAGCGTAACTGAGCGTAGTAACT